>JAJPUD010006405.1:71607-111607 GCA_023553655.1 Myrmecobius fasciatus
GGGGGGGGGGGGCCTCTAAAAGGGAAGGATTGTTTGAGGGAAGTGGTTTTCAAAAGCAAAATAGTAGGGAGGAGGGAAAGGGGATAAGAAAGAGAAAAGCATAAGCTAGGGTAAATAAGATGGCAGGAAATACAGAATTAGTTATTTTAACTGTGAATGTGAATGGAATGAACTCTCCCTTAAAGCAGAAGCAGATAGCAGAGTGGATTAAAAACCAGAATCCAACAATATGTTGTATACAAGAAACACATCTAAAACACAGAGATACATACAGGGTGAAGGTAAAAAAGGCTGGAGCAGAATCTATTATGCTTCAGGTGAACAAAAAAAAGCAGGGGTAGCAATCCTGATCTCAGACCAAGTAAAAGCAAAGATAGACTTCATTAAAAGAGACAAAGAAGGAAATTATATCTTCCTAAAGGGTACCATAGATAATGAAGCAATATCAATATTAAACATATAGGCACCAAGTGGTATAGCATGGAAATTCCTAGAGGAAAAGTTCAGAGAGATGCAAGAAGAAATAGACAGCAAAACTATAATAGTGGGGGATCTCAACCTCCCTCTCTCAGAACTTGATAAATCAAACCACAAAATAAATAAGAAAGAAGTTAAGGAGCTAAACAAAATGTTAGAAAAGTTAGGTATGATAGATCTTTGGAGGAAATTAAATGGAGACAGAAAGGAGTTTACTTTTTTCTCAGCAGTCCATGGAACTTATACAAAAATTGACCATGTGTTAGGACACAAAAACCTCAAAATCAAATGCAGGAAGGCAGAAATAATAAATGTATTTTTTTCAGATCATGACGGAATAAAAATCACATGCAATATAAGGCCAGGAGAAGATAGACCAAAAACCAATTGGAAACTAAATAATTTTATCCTAAAGAATGAATGGGTGAAACAGCAAATTACAGACACAATTACTAATTTCATCCAAGAGAATGACAATAATGAGACAACATAGCAAAATTTGTGGGATACAGCCAAAGCGGTAATAAGGGGAAATTTTATATCTCTAGATGCTTATTTGCATAAAATAGAGAAAGAGAAAATCAATGAATTGGGCTTGCAACTAAAAAAGCTAGAGAAAGAACAAATTAAAAACCCCCAATCAAATACCAAACTTGAAATCCTAAAAATAAAAGGAGAGATAAGTAAAATTGAAAGTAAAAAAAATTATTGAATTAATAAATAAAACTAAAAGTTGGTTTTATGAAAAACCAACAAAATAGATAAACCTCTAGTTAATTTAATTAGAAAAAGGAACGAGGAAAATCAAATTGTTAGTCTCAAAAATGAAAAGGGAGAACTTTCCACCAATGAAGAGGAAATTAGAGCAATAATCAGGAGTTACTTTGCCCAACTGTGTGCCAATAAATTTGATAACCTAAGTGAAATGGAGGAATATCTACAAAAATATAGATTGCCCAGATTAACAGAAGAGGAAATAAATTACTTAAAGAGTCCCATTTCAGAAAAAGAAGTAGAACAAGTCATTCATCAACTCCCTAAGAAAAAATCCCCAGGACCAGATGGATTTACATGTGAATTCTACCAAACATTTAAAGAACAATTAACTCCAATATTATATAAACTATTCGAAAAAATAGGGAATGAAGGACTCCTACCAAACTCCTTTTATGATACAGACATGGTACTGATACCTAAACCAGGTAAAACCAAAACAGAGAAAGAAAATTATAGACCAATCTCCTTAATGAATATTGATGCAAAAATCTTAAATAAAATATTAGCAAAGAGATTACAGAAAATCATTCCCAGAATAACACACCATGACCAAGTAGGATTTATACCAGGAATGCAGGGATGGTTCAATATTAGGAAAACTGTTAACATAATTGACTATATTAATAACCAAATTAACAAAAATCATGATAACCTCAATAGATGCAGAAAAAGCATTTGATAAAATCCAACATCCATTCCTATTAAAAACATTAGAGAATATAGGAATTAATGGACTTTTCCTTAAAATAGTCAGTAGCATCTATTTAAAACCATCAGCTAGCATCATATGTAATGGTGATAAACTGGAACCATTCCCAATAAGATCAGGAGTGAAACAAGGTTGCCCACTATCACCATTACTATTCAATATTGTATTAGAAATGCTAGCCTTGGCAATAAGACAAGAAAAAGAGATTAAAGGAATTAGAGTAGGTCATGAGGAAACCAAATTATCACTCTTTGTAGATGATATGATGGTCTACTTAGAGAACCTTAGAGAATCAACTAAAAAACTATTAGAAATAATCCACAACTTGAGCAAAGTTGCAGGATACAAAATAAATCCACATAAATCATCAGCATTTTTATACATCACCAACAAAATGCAACAGCAAGAGATACAAAGAGAAATTCCATTCAAAATAACTATCGATAGGATAAAATATTTGGGAATATATCTGCCAAGGGAAAGTCAGGATCTATATGAGCAAAACTACAAAACACTCTCCACAGAAATAAAGTCAGATCTAAACAATTGGAAAAACATCAAGTGCTCTTGGATAGGCTGAGCGAATATAATAAAGATGGCAATACTACCTAAATTAATCTATCTATTTAGTGCTATACCAATCAAACTCCCAAGAGATTATTTAACTGAACTAGAAAAAATAACGACAAAATTCATCTGGAAAAACAAAAGGTCAAGAATTTCAAGGGAATTAATGAAAAAAAATGCAAATGAGGGTGGCCTAGCTGCACCAGATCTAAAACTATATTATGAAGCAGAGGTCATCAAAACCATTTGATACTGGATAAGAAATAGAGTAGTGGATCAGTGGAATAGGTTAGGTTCACAGGACAAAATACTCAATGACAATAATAATCTAGTGTTTGATAAGCCCAAAGACCCCAGTTTTGGGGATAAAAACTCACTATTTGACAAAAACTGCTGGGATAATTGCAAACTAGTATGGAAGAAATTAGGCATTGATCCACACCTAACACCATATACCAAGATAAGGTCAAAATGGATTCATGATCTAGGCATAAAGAATGATATTATAAACAAATTAGAACAATGTAGGATGGTTTACCTCTCAGATCTGTGGAGGGGGAAGGAATTTGTGACCAAGAAGAACTAGAGGTCATCATTAATCACAAAATAGATAAGTTTGACTATATCAAGTTAAAAAGCTTTTGTACAAACAAAATGAATGCAGACAAGATTAGAAGGGTAGCAGTAAACTGGGAAAATATTTTTACATTCAAAGGTTCTGATAAAGGCCTCATTTCTAAAATATATTGAGAATTGACTCAAATATATAACAATTCAAGCCATTCTCCAATAGATAAATGGTCAAAAGATACGAACAGACAATTTTCAGACGAAGAAATTGAAACTATTTCTGGTCACATGAAAAGGTGCTCCAAGTCACTATTGATCAGAGAAATGCAAATTAAGACAACTCTGAGATACCACTACACACCTGTCAGATTGGCTAAAATGACAGGAAATGATAATGATAACTGTTGGAGGGGATGTGGGAAAACTGGGACACTGATACATTGTTGGTGGAACTGTGAACGGATCCAACCATTCTGGAGAGCAATTTGGAGCTATGCTCAAAGAGTTATCAAACAGTGCATACCCTTTGACCCAGCAGTGTTTCTACTGGGTCCCAAAGAGATTTTAAAGGAGGGAAAGGGACCCACATGTGCAAAAATGTTTGTGGCAGCCCTTTTTGTAGTGGCAAGAAACTGGAAATTGAAAGGATGCCCATCAATTGGAGAATGGCTGAATAAATTATGGTATATGAATGTTATGGAATAATATTGTTCTGTAAGATACGACCGACAGGGGGATTTCAGAGAGGACTGGAGAGACTTGCATGAACTGATGCTGAGTGAAATCAGCAGAACCAGGAGAACATTATACACAGCAACAAGACTATACGATGATCAATTTTGATGGACATGGTTCTCTTCAACAATGATGTTATTCAAACCAGTTGTTCAGCGATGAAGATAGTCATGTACATCCAGACAGAGGCCTGTGGGAATTGAGTGTGAACCACAACACAGCATTTTAACGCTTTCTGTGAATATTTCCATGCATTTTGTTTTCCTTCTTAGGTTGTTTTTTCTTTTTCTCTTTCTAGATCTGATGTTTCTTGTGCAGTAAGATAACTGTATAGATATGTATACATGTATTGTATTTGTCATATAATTTATCCTATTTAGCACGAAAAAAATTAAAGATAAATGACCACTCAAAAAAAATGAAATGTGTCAGGGCCCGAGAATGAGAAAACACAGGCCTATGCATGAACTTTAGATTGAGTGATTAACTACACCTTGAGACTGCTGGACCATATCCGTGCCTTCCACTCCCTGTTACTCGACCCCCATGTCCTTACACTCCTCACCCTGCTGCCCAACCCCCGTGTCCTTGCATTCTCCGCTGATTACCTAAACCCCATCTGCAATCGGACCAGCCCGACCACCTCCGCATTCTTGCAACTCCTCATCATGAACGGCATTGGCCTATTTAACCCCAGCTCTTTGTTTCAATAAACGAGACTATTCCATCTGCCATGTAGTCTCCTTCCTCTCTCTCGCCTATTCTCTCCCTTCAGGTCGGGTCCTCCTCGCCCCCACAAATTACTAAAGTCCTGCTGGCCAGGACAGAAATGAGATAATGTTTATAAAAGATTGCTACAAATCATAGTGATATAAATATTACTTATCTTTACACTGTAAGAATGAGGGACTTTCCCACAGACACACATATAAAAATAAAACAAATAAATAAATAAAGTGGTATTTAAATAATTGTAGAGATATTAATTATTCGTGGGTAGGCAGGGCCAACATAATAAAAATGACAATTTTACTCAAATAAAAGTATATTTTCAATGGTAGCCCAATTGATTTACCAAAAATTTTACTGAATTGAAAAAATAATGATAAAATTCACTTAGAAAAATAAAAAGTCAAGGATTTCAAAGGAAATAATGGAAAAAAAATTTTTAAAAAAGGAGATTTAGCTGTATCAGATCTAAACTATTATGAAATAGTAAATAATAAAACTATTTGGTTTGCTAACATTAAAAGACTAAATAAATGAGCTTGTCATCTTTATTTGAACTCTTTACTTTCATTTTAATTGCATTTCAACCATTTGCTAACATGTTACATCCATCTTCCAAGTTTTATGAGAACGGATATGACATCTGATTCATTTTATTTGTAAGGACAGACCTAATTAAGAGCATTGAATATAAATAGAGATGTGACTTAGTATTCCATGCTCTGCTATATTGTTACACATGTATTTTCCATGTGTTCTGCTGAACTTTATTTCAATAACTACCCTCTTATCAGTGATTATACTAATAATTAATTTTCCTTTTAACTCGGCTCCTGAAGGACATTTATTTATTATTTATTTTATTAGCTTTTTTTATTATTAACCACTGTTGGGAACTGTGACAGACAATAAGGATATATTAATGGAAATCTCCTCCTTTTTTTACATTATTAGTTCATTTTCATACAAAAACAGGGGAAAGAGGAGAAGCCTAAAATAAACAAAAATCTTCATCAACAAATATAAATAATGAGATAGCATGTTAAATAATGATAATAAGTAATGAGAAATACAAAATAAATAAAATTTTACCTACGATATACTTATTTCCCCAAAATAAAATACACTTTAGGAATTTGTTGTCATCCATTCTTTTTCTTGGTCAAACTCACTTGTTTCCAATCCATTCTAGAAAGAAGTTTTTTCATTTTAGAACAGAAATTTCAAGAGCATTGTTTCTCCAGACTACAATTTCCCATTCCTATAAAATAGGCCTTACTTAGACACTTAGTCTCTATGGGGCTTGATACATCTTCCATTTCTATTGATCATTCTAATCAAAATGGCCTTCAACAGCTTCTCTTAGCTTTCTATACAGCTCTAATATTCCCTTCTACTCTCTTGATTCCAGTTTATCTAATAAGTATTCTTTCAACTTATCTGTAGTGACATCATTCTTCCAAAGCAAACTAAGTGTTAGAGTAAAGTGCTAGACCTAGAAATAAGATTTGGGTCAAATCAAGTCCCAGACTTTTATTTGCTGTATAGCAATTATTACATAAAAATCATATACTATAATTTGTTTAATCCTTCAATAATTGGTAGTCATCCCCTCAAGAAAAACTATCAATATTATTGTACATATTTCCTCTTCCTTAATTTTTTGAACTTTTTTGTGTACTATTAGTGGTATTGCTGAGTCAAAAGGTATTTGAAGTTTTGTAGCCCTTTGGGTATAGTTCCAAATTTTTCTACAGAATGGTAGGGTTAGTTCACAATTCCACCAACAGTGCATTAGTATCTCAATTTTTCTATAACCTCTGCAACATATGTCATTTTCATTTTCTGTCATATTAACCATTTGATACATATGAGTTGGTATTTTAGAGATTTTTTTTCTAATAAACAGGGACTATCAATTGGGATATGATTTGAATTCTTATAAATTTGACTCATCTCTCTGTATAGATGGAGAAAGTGATGTTTTGTAGATAGATATATTTTGAAAGATTAGGCCTTTAAGAGAGAAATGTAATTTTTCTTCCAGTTTCCTGCTTTTCTTTTAATTTCATCTCCCTTGGTTTTAGTTGTACAAAAATTTTTGAATTTAATCAACATTCTTCATTTTGCTTTATGTAATGATCTCTAATTTGTTCATAAATTCTTTCTTGATCCATAAATCTGACAGGTAAAATATTTTGTGTTTCTATAATTTCTTTATAATATCATCATTTATGTCTAAATCATGTACCAATTTTCACCTAATTTTGTATAAAATATGAGATGTTGCTTTACACTTAGTTCCAGGAAAATGCTTTGCATTTTTCTGAGAAATTTTTGTTAAGTAGGGAGTTCTTGTCCCAAAATCTAGGAACAAAACAACTTATCCTATGATCCACTGCTGGCTTTCTAGGGTGCAATCAGCACTTCCCTGCACTCTAGACTTCACCATCATTCTGGTGAGACAAACATTTCCTGTAAACCTAATCTGCAGTCTATGGATGGAAAATTCTTTTACCTTGATTTTCTTATTCATTATGCCACACTAGAATTCAATTTTATTAATCATAATTAAAGTTGTTTGGATGAGAATTTGGGAAAGCTCCAGTGAGATGCTGACTGTACACTGTTATCTATCTCAAGCTCTTTAGCAAAAAAAAAATGAGCACTTAATCAATGTATTTTCTCTATCTGTCCATCCATCAATCCATGAATCCATTTATCATGCCATTCATATTCAGTCACTCTGTGTCTTGTTCTTTCTATGTGTTCCTTAATTAAACAATTAAATAAATTTTCATGAAATACCTCCTGAGTAAAAGATGCTGTGTTAAGTAAATATAAAGTTAAGGAAAAGAAGTCTTCCATTATTAAAAGTTTGAAAGTAATATGAATTAATTTATAAAGCAACTACTATAAGCTAAACAATGTTTTCGGTTCTATGAAGGCCAAAATGAAATAATCTTTACCATCCAGAAGGCACTAGGTCCTAATGACTAAATATAATGAGTCCTCTGAGGTGGATGTATGTTATAAGTTTACACAAGATATTTCCTTTGGACTAGAAACAATTTCCATATTTTTATAATTAAAATTTCAAATTTTGTCAGTTTAAATACACAAAGTCACTTCAAGAGAGCCACTTTTTGTACCAACTGACTGAACTATATACTATTGGAAAGGGAACAGAAAATCCACCAGGAGAGAAAAGACATTTATATTACTAGACGTTATAGAAAATTAAATACAGTAAGCATTAAGGAGAAAAATAATGTAGGTAATTAGGTATAATAAAAGATGACTTGCAGCTTGAGAGATGAGGAAAGATTTTGTGGAAAATCATAACATACAGAGACTAGAAGGATCATCAAGCCCAGTCTCCTCACTTTACTCTTGAGCAAACTGAAGAATAAAGAGTTTAATTTTCTAGGGAACAACTATATACACGAGTGTGTATGTATATGTATAAATATGTGTGTGTATATATGTTTATATATGTGTGTACATGCATATACATTTACATATTATACATACATAAATATGCTTGAATGATGAATAGACCTTCAACATACAAAGAAGGAGAAAGATATGACCATCATAAAAATGGGTCAAGCAAAAGAATGACAGTGAGAAGGCAAAGCAATAAGCTAAGGGGAGGGGGCAGAAACCATCCTGATGGCTGCTTTTGGTTAAGTTTATCTAGTACTGGCTAGGGTTTCAATGAGTGTTCCATTTATTCGTCTGAGAATATTGTTGGCCAAACATAATAGGCTGGTGTCATGATAATCTCACTATGGACAATAATCACTTGCAGGCTGGGTCTGTGTTATATGAAAATGATGATACCTTCAAACCATCCCATGTAACATTTCAGCTAAGGGACTGTTTTCCTAAGTGGTATAATTTTTGATGTTATCCCTCCCTGTTTTAGGCTACCTCATGTGTTACCTTCCACATTTGAAGGCCAAATACATATACTTCAGTGTTTTTAAATTTTCAAGGACGAATATTTCTTGACATAAAACATTCTCTTGATCATCTTGCCCATGGCAGCTGTGACCTTCTTGTTCCTCAGGCTATAGATGAGAGGGTTCAGCAGGGGAGGCAGTGTGGTATAGGCCATTGCAGTTAAAAGGTTTTGAATAGGTGATGTGTCTGATGTGTCCCTGAAAACTGCCATTATTGAAGAAGTGAGAAATAGCATGATGATCACCAGCTGAGGGGAGCATGTGGAAATGGCCTTGTAGCGTCCTTCCACAGAAGGAATCTTGAGCACACTGGAGAAGATGCGAGCATAAGATGCAATTAAAAAGGCAAAGCAGAATAACAAAAGACATGAACTTGCTACCATTAATACAAACTCTGTATTAAACACATCAGAGGCTGAGACTTTCAAGACATGAGGAATATCACAGAAAAACTGGTGGATCACATTGGATCCTGAGAAGGGCAGGCGGAACATGTTCCCTGTGTGCACAGCTGAATAAAGAAACCCACTGAGCGACGAGCCAGCTGCTGCCCAGAGACAACGTGCAGGAGTCATGATGATGCCATAGTGGAGGGGCTGGCAGATGGCCACAAAGCGATCATAGGACATGGCCATAAGCAAAGAAAACTCTATGACTGCAAAAAAGATAAAGAAGAACATCTGGGCAGCACATCCCAGGAGCGACAGGGACCGAACGCCACACAGGGTATTCACAATGAATTTAGGAAGCGTGACTGAGATGGCCCCAATATCCAGCAGGGATAAGTTACTCAGGAAGAAATACATTGGACAGTGAAGGTGTGGGTCAGAAATAATTGCAGCACAGGTGAGAAGATTCCCCAGGAGGGCTGCCAGGTAAATCAGCAGGAACAGTGCAGCGTGTAAGACCTGCAGCTCACGTGTGCTGGAAAACTCCATGAGGAGGAATTCAGTGATGATGGACAAGTTGCCCATCCCTGCTGTTGTGCTGTAATTTAAATGAAAATAAATGAAAATCTAAGTATCAGGGAGGCCCAAAGTGTTGAAAAGAAGAAAGAATTAAAAAGCTTTTTCTGATAGAACTTGGAAACTGTTTTGTCCCATTAAACCTGAACAAAAGCAAAATTACTTTAAATTTTAAGGTCAAAACCAACTGAAGGCAGAACTTATACTAGAAACAATGAGACTAATAACAATAGTTCTGGAACAGAGTTTTAAATAATTAGCCCTGCAGAATGACCAGATGAAGTTATACATGATAACCATTAGGAAAGCGAACACCTACAAAGATAATAAAGAAAACATCACCCCTTAAGGTAGAAATGGATTTTGTACTTGTGCACATGCACAATACGCACATATGTGTGTGAGCACATACATATATACTTTTATACATATATAAATACATGTATTTGTATACATACATCTATGTATATGGCTTTCTCTACATATACTTATAGATACTCCTATATCTACAAACTTATCTATATATCTATATCTATCTATAAATCTTAATTTGAAAAAGACAAAGAAAGACAGAGAGAAGCAGAGAACAAAAGTAAGGGAGAGAGAGAAAAAAAGAGCAAGAGAGCAAGAAGGAGAGAGAGAGCAAGAAAGAGAATGAAAGAGCAAGACAGAGAAAGAGAGAGAGAGACAGACAGACAAAGTTGAGGGAATGATTACCATTTTTATTTCATATTCCATAAAGTTGTGGTCACAAAATTGGTTTCAAAGCACTCAGACTTATACAACTAAGATAATTTTATAGGCAATATTTTCTCACAGGATGGTAATACAAGCCCCAAACTAATTCTGTTTTTTCTACAAAGTAACTGAGACCATTAGTCATAAAATCAGAACCTGAGACCAATTATTATGATTCTAAATGCAACGTTCCTCATTAAGACAAAAAAAGTCATAAATACAAACAGCTATGTTGATGCTGTCACTTTTCAGTTGTGTCAAACTCTCCATGATCCCATTTGGGTTTTTATGGGCAGCAATACTATAATGGTTTGTCATTTCCTCCTCTAACTCATTTCATAGATAAGAAAATAAGGCAAATAGTTAAGCAATTTGCCCAGGATCACACAACTAGTGCATCTTACTTCAAATTTACAGTCATGAAATTGAGTCTTCCTGATGTCAGACCCAGCACTCTTTATAGTGCTCTCCAGCTGCTCAATTTCTGCGTCCCCTAATTCAAATGGTCAACATATATTGTTTAAGATTTGTGTCATAGGTTTAAACTAAAGAGAACTTCACATAGCAGAAATGTCATCTCTTTAAAAATGAGCCTCATATATTTGTTTCTTTCCTTTGCTAATCTCATCTTTCTAATCCAGCTTTTTAAGCACTTCACAGGTATTTTAAGGGCTCTGATTCTGAGTTTACAAGTAAGTAATTAGTCACCATATTACTGCTCAGATGTTCTTCATTCTTGCTAAGACTGTCCACATTAGGGACTAGACTTTCTGAAAAAGCAAAAAGCAGATGTCCCACTTCTGCTCCTCAAACTTAAATGGCCATTTTCAGCAGGCTTTTTGTCCATCAGGTGAAAATACCCACCTGAATAAATTCTCCTTTTATTCTCACTTCAAATCTCTTCTGAAAATAAGGTGAGTAAGGTTTCTCCTTTTTCTTCTGAGGTTATCTCTTCCCTAGTTAGAGAAAACCTAGGCAGAAGCTAGCACATGTCTCTTGTCTGGTCCAATGATCAGAAGATGGAACTGGGAATACAAGAAATATGATTTTCACAGTTAATTTTATCCTTTCCTAAGAATGTCACTGTTATTCTTTCATCTTTCCCTCTTAGCACCAAGCCAAGCATCCAGAAAATTAGCAGTCTTGACAATATAATCTGCACTACCCCTACAAGAGCCAACATTTATGATTGTTAAAATATCTGTATGATATTTCTTATTGTGAAAAAGGAATCTATTTCCCCAGGTCAATTGTTATGAAGATGAACTAATTTACTCTGAACAGGAATCAGTAATGGATTTATGATTTTATTTCTATAGTCACCTGATGGAGAGAATCTTTTTCCCATTGCAGATGGACAAGACATGAGAGGATGACGGAGAGGATAAAGTTTGAGAAAGATAGACATAGGATTATTTATACAGATGTAGAAAAACATATATAGAGAGATAGATAAGATGGTTCCTATAGGCAGAAGTAGAGGTATTGCTGAAAGGATATAAAAATATACATATGTGTATGAATGTATCTATGTAAACACAAATGTTTTTTACAGATATAAATATATATGATTTGTGTAAAATTAACATACATGAAATATTGTTTATATATTCATATATGTGTTTATATGTATAGAAAAAGAGACAGTGAGGTCATCACTATATTAGCTATATTAGATAGGTAGATGGATAAATATATTAGAGAGAGATGGATGAATAAACAGATGAGAGACAGATAGATGATAGATAATTGATAGATACATATACTGAGATAGATATGAATATAGGTAGATGGATCAACCTGTATTACCATTCCAATTGACAAACATATTCCTTGACCTCAGCAACTTTCCCAATGTTTTCCCCAAATCTTAACCCCCAAGTCAGCAAATATCCCTTCATTTACTCTCACAGTTCAACCATTTAAACAGCATTGCCAAATTTCGGTACCCCTGAATTCAATGACCAGACATAATCTTACCCCTGCCCTATAGGTCAAACTGTATGCAGTTACCTATAACAGAATACACTATAATAGACAGACAGACAGACACACACACACACACACATACACACACTCATCCCTAAACAAAATACACATTGTTGTGCTCCAGGCATCTCTTTCCCTCACTATAACTAAAAGTGAGACAAAAGAAACAGCTCTAGAATTCTAAAAGGATAACTTGATAACACACTAGTATAGAAGGTTTCTGGTTATATCAGCAGTCTACAGATTTTAATTTTCATTGAAAAATGAGTGACATATACTTTATTTCCTGCACATTTAATTGTCCATTTTCCAGTCAGAAACATTTTTGAAATCTACTGTCTACATCGATCCATTCAAAAGTGTTTTTTACCTGAAGGAGTTACTGAAGGCCATATATTTTGATAAGTCCATCATCTCTATTTGAATAACTCTTTCAGTTATGATCATAGGAACTGGAACTCAAAACTGGAAGAAAACTGAGAGCTCAATTATCCAAGTGCTTTATTTACAAAGGAACAATATAGAGACATTGAGTGATTGACTCTAAGTTCCCCAAATTCAACTTCCAAATTCAGCAATCCATCCAGTGAATTTATTCAAAAGTCCAACCCATCTTTTCTGCAACAAAAATCAAGTTAAAGATGAGGGGATGGAGGAAATAGAGGTGAAGTTAAAACTAACACATATCTCCCATGTCCTTCAGTAATTTTTGAAGTGCTCCATCATAAAGATTAAGCTACAAATAAACAAAGTACAGCAAGGAATTGCCCCTCTTGCTCAGTACTGCTTGTGATCAGCGTTAAAATCTTACAGTTAATGAAAGATAGAACTGGGATCTATCATCATATGGAAAAAACACAATTATGATTCAGGTTTCCATAACATTTTTGACATTCACAAGCTATGTTACATATATATCTCTGATGAGCCTCAACATGACTCTGTGAGCTACAAAGTTGCGTGTTACAGCTATGTTAAGGGGGCTCAGAGAGGCTGAGGCTTATGCACAGTCAAGTTACAGTGAGTTAATAAGAACTTATTAAGTGCCTACTCTGTCCCAGATCATGTAGTTAGCTCTGGGGTTATAAGGAAAGGCAAAGACAGCTCTGATTTCTTTAAACTTACTGTCAGCTGGGAGTGGGAAAAAATGTACAGATGACGTAGACAGGAATAATTGGACATAATCTCAGAAGAAAGCCATACTTGCAAAAGAGCCAGGAGCAGAATTCAGACTAAGGTTTTATTTAATTCCAACCTACCATAGTATCCACACCTGGATGTCAAACTACCTCTCAGGAAAAAAAAGGAATTACTGAGACATCATTCCGATGATGTTGACTTCACATGTTAAGTTCTTGAACAAACTGACCAGCCACAAAGGAAAATAATCATAACCATCATTAAAAAAGACAATACCTGAGTTGTTTGTTGTTATGTGCATACATTTTGGCATATGATGGCATTGTCCATTGCGTTCTCTACACACTAAACATTTCTAAACATGATCCGGAGACTATATCTTTCCTCACCAACTGATTTCATTCTTATTGACAGACTCAAAAATATGTCAAAGTACTCAAAATCTGAATCTCTGAACCTGCAGGCATTGTGAAGATTTTTGGTGATTCTTATAGAACTATGAAATATATTGCCCAGTGTCATTGGGAGAAAGTGCTGAGAAATCACCAGAGTATCCACTGTAAACATCCTCATGCTCTTGGTTTCTATGGATTCTCTGACCCATCCCTTAGGTATAATTAGATAGGGCATAATCTTTTTTGTAAACAACAAAGTGAAAACCATTCACCCTTAATCTTATTATAAATCAGACAACAATATTGTTTTTTTAAGCCGCTATTTTTGTATTGACAAAGAAGTATAAAGTGAGTGAGTGTGCATCATTGGTGAATAGATGAATGTTATAGTATATGAATGTAATAATTTTTTTTAACTTTTAAGGTTTTTTCTTTTCAAAACATATGCATAAATATTTTTCAACATTCATCCTTACAAAACTCTGTGTTTCAATTTTTTTCCTCCCTCCTTTTCCCCATTCTCCCCTCTTGATGGCAAATATTATATGTTGAACTTGGGCAATTCTTCTATACATATTTGCACAAATATCCTGCTGCACAAGAAAAATCAGATTAAAAAGGGAAAAATGAAAACAAAAACAAAATGCAAGCAAATAACAAAAAATGAAAATATTATGTTGTGATCCACAATCAGACACAATACTCTGTCTGGGTACAGATGGCTCTATCACAATGCCATTGGAACTGGCTTGAATCACCTCACTGTTGAAAAGAGCTACATCCATCAGAATTGATCATTGCATAATCTTATTATTGCTGTGTATGGTGATCTGGTTCTGTTCAATTCATTGAGCATCAGTTCATATAAGTCTCTCCAGGCCTCTCTGAAATCACCCTGCTGATCATTTTTTATACAACAATAATATCCCATAACATTCACATTCCATCCCTTATTCAGTCGTTTTCCAAATGATGGGCATCCACTGTTTCCAGTTCCTTGTCACTACAAAAAGGGCTGCTACAGTCATTTTTGCACATGTTGTTCCTTTTCCCTCTTTTATGATCTCTTTAGAATACAGACCCCATAGAGACACTGCTAGATCAAAGAGTATGCACAGTTTGATAGCCTTTTGGGCACAGTTCCATATTGCTGTCTAGAAAGGTTGGATCATTTCACAATGTGTTAGTGTTCCAGTTACCCCCATTCCCTCCAAACTTCATCATTATCTTTTCCTGTCATCTTAACCAATCTGAGAGGTGTCTAGCTATACCTTAGGGGGTTTTATTAATTTGCAATTCTCTGGTCAATAGTGATTTAGAGCATTTTTTCATATTATTAGAAATGGTTTTAATTTCTTCATCTGAAAATTGTCTATTCATATCCTTTGACCACATCAATTGGAGAATGGCTTGTTTTATAAATTTAAGCCAATTCTTTATATATTTTCAAAATGAGGCCTTTATGAGAACCCTTGGATGTAATTCCCGCCCCCCCCCCCCAATTCACTGCTTCCCTTTTGAATTTGTCTGCATTGGTTTTATTTGTACAAAAACTTTTTAACTTAATAAAACCAAAATTTTCATTTTGCATTCTATATATACTTTAGTTTTTGTGGCACAAATTCCTTCCTTCTCCACAGATCTGAAAAGCAGACTATCCTTTGTTCTTCTAATTTGTTTGTAGTATCACTCTTTATGTCTACATCATGAGCCTTATCTTGGTATGGGGTATTAGATGTGGGCCAATGCTTAGTTTTTGCTGTATTATTTTAAAAATTTGCCAACTTTTTTTTGTCAAATAGTGAGTTCTTATCCCAGAAGCTGGTGTCTTTGGGTTTATCCAAAACTAGATTATAATAGTCATTTATTATTGTGTATTGTGAACCTAAGCTATTCCACTGATCAACTATTTCTTAACTAGAACCAAATGGTTTTGATGACTGCTACTTTATAATATCATTTTAGGAAGCTGGTACAGCTTAATTTGCATTTTTTCATTAATGGAATTATTATTTTTCTATAAGAAATGAAGAACAGGCTGATTTCAGAAAAAACTAAAGAGACATATATGTAATGATGCTGAGTGAGGTGAGCAGAACCAGGAGAACATTGTACACAGTAACATAATCACAAGATTATGTGATGATGAACTGTTTTAGACTGAGCTGTCCTAACAGCTAAGTCTACTTAGCTTATTCTAAGACAACTCTAATAGTTTTGGGATGGAAAAAGCCATCTGCATCCAGAGAGAAAACTATGGATACTGAATGTGGATGGATACATAGAATTTTCTCCTTTGTTTGCTTTTTCTTTTTTGTGTCTTTTTTCCTTTTGATCTGGTTTTTCTTTTACAATGTGATAAATATAGAAATATGTATAAAAAGATTGTATATGATTAATGTATTCAGATTGCTTGCCATCTTGGGGGAAACAAAGATAAGAGAGAAAGGAAGAATAAATTTGGAGCACAAAATCTAACAAAAATGAATATTGAAAACTATTTTTATATGTATTTTGAAAAATAAAATATGCTTGATAAAATATGTATCAATCATAAAACAGACCACTGGGAGTCTCTCAGTCCATGAGTATCTAAGTAATCCATAAACATTTATTGCATGCCTACTTTATGCCAGGCATTCTGTTAAGTGTAAAGGAAAGGAGTGGGGGAAGAAAGATAGACAGAGCTTAGCACAAGAGTATGAGGGAGAAATACAAAGGTAGCATCCGGTAGGAATGGAGGAAAATACTGTGTTGGCCTCCCCCATTAAATGAAGGTTGTAGAGGTAATGGCTCTGCCTCCCTGTCAGTGGGTCCAATCAGAGGAAAAGGGGTTAATAATAAGATGTGAGTTTTATAGTCTATTCAATTTTACAGGATAATGCAATTTCACAATGAACTTTTTTAACATTTAAATTTTTTATTATTTTCCCCAGTTACATGTAAAACTTTTTTTTTACATTTGGTTTTAAAATTTTGGATTCCAGATTTTTTTACTTCTTCCCCACACCTTCCTCATTGAGAAGGCCCAAGCGAAATTTGTGTAAAATATTTCCATAAAGATCATGTTGCAAAACAACAACAACAACATAGAGCTCCCCCCAGGGGAAAAAAAAAGCAAACCCTCCAGAAAAAATAAAAAAAAAATAAAAGTAAAATATGGTTCTGTCTGTATTCGGACACAATCAGTTCTTTTGCTGGGTATGAGTTGTCTTTATCTATTCATAATTCATAATTCACTTTAAAATTTTATACCGTCCTCATTTAGGGGTCTTTACCTCAAATTGATCAAAGAAAAGGGAAAGGACTTATGGACACAAAAATATTTATAGATAATCTTTATGTCATGGCAAACAATTGGAAATTCAGGAGATTCCCATCAAGTGAGGAATGACTGATTAAACTGTGTTATATAATTGTGATGGAGAACTATTGTATTATGAGAAATGATGAAGGGAATGCTTTCAGAAAAACATGGAAAGGCATATATGAGCTACTGGAAAGTGAAGTAAGCAGAACTAGGGTATGAATTGCTCAAATTATCAGCAATATTGTCTTGATAACCAACATTGAAAGACTGAGCTACATTCATCATATGATTCATCAATAGACCTTACTTAGACACTTAGTCTCTATGGGACTGGATACAGCTTCCATTTCTATTGATCATTCTAATCAAAAATGAACTTCAGCACTTTCTCTTGGCTTTCTACACAGCTCCAACATTCCCTTCTACTCTCTTAATTTCAGTTTATTTAGCAAGTATTCTCTCAACTTATCTGCAGTGACACCATTATTCCATAGTAAACTAAGTGTTGGAGTAGAGTGCTAGACCTAGAAACAAGATCTGGGTCAAATCAAGTCTCAGACTTTTATTTGCTGTATAGCAAGTATTACATAATAATCACATACTAAAAAGAATGTTTTGTTTAATCATTCCATAACTGGTAGTCATCCCCTCAAGTTCCATTATTTTCTACAAAAAGAAAAGCTATCAATATTATTGTACATTTCCTTTTTCTTTATTTTTTAAACTTGACAGCTTGAGAGATGAGGAAAAATTTTGTGGGAGATCATAACTTCCAAACAGATGGGGAGTGACTATAAGAGTCATCAAACCTAATCTCACTTTACTTTTGAACAAACTGAAGAAGAGTTTAATTTTCTAGGGAACTACTATAAGCAAATGAATGTGTTTGTATTTGTATAAAATTTATGCATATCTGTGGGTATATATGTGTGTGTGCATGCATATATTTACATATTATATATATATATACATACATATATTTGAATGATGGATAGATTTTCAACATACAAAGGAGAAGGATATGACCATCATAAAAATGGGTCAAGCAAAAGAATGACAGTAAGAAGGCAAGCAATAAGCTAAAGAGAGGGGGCAGAAACCAACCTGATGGCTCCTTTTGGTTAAGTTAATCTACTATTGGCTAGGGTTTCAATAAGTGTTTCATTTATTCCTCTGAGAATATTGTTGGCCAAACATAATAGGCTGGTGTCATGATAATCTCACTATAGACAATAATCACTTGCAGGCTGGGTCTGTGTTATATGAAAATGATGATACCTTCAAACCATCCCATGTAACATTTCAGCTAAGGGACTGTTTTCCTAAGTGGTATAATTTTTGATGTTATCCCTCCCTGTTTTAGGCTACCTCATGTGTTACCTTCCACATTTGAAGGCCAAATACATATACTTCAGTGTTTTTAAATTTTCAAGGACGAATATTTCTTGACATAAAACATTCTCTTGATCATCTTGCCCATGGCAGCTGTGACCTTCTTGTTCCTTAGGCTATAGATGAGAGGGTTCAACAGGGAAGGCAGTGTGGTATAGGCCATTGCAGTTAAAAGGTTTTGAATAGGTGATGTGTCTGATGTGTCCCTGAAAACTGCCATCATTGAAGAAGAGAGAAATAATATGATGATCATCAACTGAGGGGAGCAAGTGGAAATGGCCTTGTAGCGTCCTTCCACAGAAGGAATCTTGAGCACGCTGGAGAAGATGCGGGCATAGGATGCAATTAAAAAGGCAAAGCAGAATAACAAAAGACATGAACTTGCCACAATTAATACAAACTCACTATTAAGCACATCAGAGGCTGAGACTTTCAAGACATGAGGAATATCACAGAAAAACTGGTGGATCACATTGGATCCTGAGAAGGGCAGACGGAACATGTTCCCTGTGTGTAAAGCTGAATAAAGAAACCCACTGAGCCATGAGCCAGTTGCTGCCCAGAGACAACGTGCAGGAGTCATGATGATGCCATAGTGGAGGGGCTGGCAGATGGCCACAAAGCGGTCATAGGACATAGCCACCAGCAAAGCAAACTCTGTGGCTGCAAAAAAGATAAAGAAGAACATCTGGGCTGCACATCCCAGGAGGGACAGGGACTGAACGCCACACAGGGTATTCACAATGAATTTAGGAAGTGTGACTGAGATGTTGCCAATATCCAGCAGGGATAAGTTACTCAGGAAGAAATACATAGGACAGTGAAGGTGTGGGTCAGAAATAATTGCAGCACAGGTGAGAAGATTCCCCAGGAGGGCTGCCAGGTAAATCAGCAGGAACAGTGCAGCGTGTAAGACCTGCAGCTCACGTGTGCTGGAAAACTCCATGAGGAGGAACTCAGTGATGATTGAGGAGTTGTCCATCCCTGCTGTTATGATGTAATTTAACTGAAAATAAATGAAAATCTAAGTATCAGGGAGGCCCAAAGTGTTGAAAAGAAGAAAGAATTAAAATGCTTATTTTGATAGAACTTGGAAACTGTTTTGTCCTATTAAACTTGAACAAAAGCAAAATTACTTTAACTTTTAAGGTAAAAACCAACTGAAGGCAGAACTTATAGCAAAAACAATGAGAATAATACCAATAGTTCTGGAACATAGTTTTAAATAATTAACCCTGCAGAATGACCAGAGGAAGTTATACACGACAACGATAAGGAAAGTGAACACCTACAAAGATAATAGAGAGAACTTCACCCTCTAAGGCAGAAATGGATTTAGTACTTGTGCACATACACAATACACACATATGTGTGTGAGCACATACATATGTACATTTATACATATACATGCATCTGTGTACATATGTCTGTGTATATGGCTATACATGCATAGATACTCCTATGTCTACAAACTTATCTATATATCTCTATCTATCTATAAATCTTAATTTCAATAAGACAAAGAAAGACAGAGAGAAGCAGAGAACAAAAGTAAGGGAGAGAGAAAAAAGAGCAAGAGAGCAAGGAGAGAGAGAGCAAGAAAGAGAATGAAAGAGCAAGACAGAGAAAGAGAGAGACAGACAGAAAGACAAAGTTGTGGGAATGATTATCTTTTTTATTTCATATTCCATAAAGTGGTGTTCACAACATTGGTTTCAAAGCACTCAGACTTAATATACAACTAAGATAATTTTATAGGCAATATTGTCTCACAGGTTAGTAAAACAAGCCCCAAACTGATTCTGTTTTTTCTACAAAGTAACTGAGACCATTAGTCATAAAGTCAGAACCTGAAACCAATTATTATGATTCTAAATGCAGAGTTCCTCATTAAGAAAAAAAAGTCATAAATACAAACAGCTATGTTGATGCCGTCATTTTTCAGTTGTGTCCAACTCTCCATGATCCCATTTGGGCTTTTGTGGGCAAAAATACTGGAATGGTTTGTCATTTCCTCCTCTAACTCATTTAATAGGTCAGAAAATAAGATAAATGGTTAAGTGATTTGCCCAGGATCACACAACTAGTAAGCATCTTAGTTCAAATTTAAACTCATGAAATTCAGTCTTTCTGATTTCAGACCCAGCATTCTTTATAGTGCTCTCCAGCTGCTCAATTACCATGTCCCCTAATTCAAATGGTCCATATATTTTGTTTAAGATTTATCTCATAGATTTAAACTAAAGAGAACTTAACATAGTAGAAATGTAATGTCTTTCAAAATGATCCTCCTCTATTTGTTTGTTTCTCTCCTTTGTTAATCTCATCTCTCTAGTCCAGCTTTTCATGCACTTGACAGGCATTTCAAGAGTTCTGATTCTGAGTTTACAAGTAACTGGTCACCATTTTACTCCTCAGATGTTCTTCTTCATTCTAGCTAAGACTGTCCGCATTAGAGACTAGGCTTTCTGAAAAAAACAACAAAAAAAAAAAAACCAAATGTCCCACTTCCACTCCTCAAATTTCAATGGCCATCTTCAGCAGGCTTTTTGTTCATTAGGTGAAAATACTCACCTGAATAAATTCTCCTTTTATTCTCACTTAAAATCTCTTCTGAAAATAAGGTGAGTAAGGTTTCTCCCTTTTCTTCTAAGGTCATCTCTGCTCTAGTTAGAGAAAACCTAGGCAGAAGCTAGCACATGTCTCTTGTTTGGTCCAATGATCAGAAGATGGAACTGGGAATACAAGAAATATCATTTTCACAGCTAATTTTATCCCTTTCTAAGAATTTCATTGTGACTCTTTCATCTTTCCTTCTTAGCACCAAAGCATCTAGAAAATTAGCAGTCTTGACAATATAATTTGCACTGCTCTACCAGAGCCAACATTTATGATTGCTATAATCTGTGCATAATATTTCTTATTGTACAAAAGGAATCTATTTCCCCAGGTCAAAATATTAGACATATTAGATAGAGGGATAATTATATTAGATAGATAGAGAGAGATATGGATGGATAAACAGATGAGAGACAGATAGAAGATAGATAACTAATAGATACTTAGATAGATACGAATATAGATAGATGGATCAACCTGTATTACCATTCCAGTTGACAAACATACTTCTTGACCTCATCAACTTTCCCAATGTTTTCCCCAAATCTTAACTCCCAAGTCAACATTAGAACCATTTCTCCAACCTTCCAAATATCCCTTCATTTACTCCCACAGTTCAACCATTTAAAAGCATTGCCAATTTCAGTGCCCCTGAATTCAATGACCAGGCATAATCTTACCCCCTGCAGTATAGGTAAAAGTATATGCATTCATCGGTAGCAGACATACACTTATGCGCGTGCACACACACACACACACACACACACACACACTCATCCCTAAACAAAATACATATTGTTGTGCTCCAGGCATCTCTTTCCATCTTTATAACTAAAAGTGAGAAAAAAGAAACAGCTCTAGAATTCTTAAAGGATAACTTGATAAAGCACAAGTATAGAAGGTTTCCGGTCATATCAGCAGTCTATGGATTTTAATTTTCATTGAGAAATGAGGGATATAAGAACTAGAGATCATCACTAATCACAAAATAGATAAGTTTGACTATGTCAAGTTAAAAAGTTTTTGTACAAACAAAATGAATGCAGACAGGATTAGAAGGGCAGCAGTAAACTGGGAAAATATTTTTACATTTAAAGGTTCTGATAAAGGCCTCATTTCTAAAATATATAGAGAATTGACTCAAATATATAAAAATTCAAGCCATTCTCCAATTGATAAATGGTCAAAAGATATGAACAGACAATTTTCAGATGAAGAAATTGAAACTATTTCTAGTCACATGAAAAGGTGCTCCAAGTCACTATTGATCAGAGAAATGCAAATTAAGACAACTTTGAGATACCACTACACACCTGTCGGATTGGCTAAAATGACAGGAAATGATAATGATAACTGTTGGAGGGGATGTGGGAAAACTGGGACACTGATACATTGTTGGTGGAACAATGAATGGATCCAACCATTCTGGAGAGCAATTTGGAACTATGCTCAAAAAGTTATCAAACTGTGCACACCATTTGACCCAGCAGTGTTTCTACTGGGCCTATATCCCAAAGAAATCTTAAAGGAGGGAAAGGGACCCACATGTGCAAAAATGTTTGTGGCAGCTCTTTTTATAGTGGCAAGAAACTGGAGATTGAAGGGATGCCCATCAATTGGAGAGTGGCTGAATAAATTATGGTATATGAATGTTATGGAATATTATTGTTCGGTAAGAAACGACCAGCAGGATGATTTTAGAGAGGCTGGAGAGACTTGCATGAACTGATGCTGAGTGAAATCAGCAGAACCAGGAGAACATTATACACAGCAACAAGACTATACGATGATCAATTCTGATGGATATGGTTCTCTTCAACAATGATGTGATTCAAACCAGTTCCTATTGTTCAGCGATGAAGATAGTCATATACATCCAGACAGAGGCCTGAGGGAACTGAGTGTGGACCACAACATAGCATTTTAACGCTTTCTGTGAATATTTCCATGCATTTTGTTTTCCTTCTTAGGTTGTTTTTTTTCTTCTCTCTTTCTAGATCTGATGTTTCTTGTGCAGTAAGATAACTGTATAGATATGTATACATATATTGGATTTGTCATATAATTTATCATATTTAGCCTGTATTAGATTACCTGTCATCTAAGGGTGCGGGGTCAGGGAAAGGAGGGGAAAAGCTTGGAACAAAGAAAAAAGTTTTTGCAAAAATCAATGTAGAAAAATCACTCGTATGTTTTGTAAATATAAAGCTTTTAATAAAAAAAGAAAAAAAGAGAGAAATGAGTGACATTTACTTTATTTCCTGCACATTTAATTGTCCATTTTCCAGTCAGAAAAATTTTCGAAATCTAGTATCTACATCAAGCCATTCAAAAGTGCTTTTTACCTGAAGGAGTTACCGAAGGTCATATATTTTGAAAATGCTTGGGTAATTCCTGAGACCCTCAGTGAAGTCCATCATCTCTATTTGAATAGCTCTTTCAAATATGATCATAGGTGCAGGAACTCAAAACTGGAAGAAAACTGAGAGCTCAATTATCCAAGTGCTTTATTTACAAAGGAATAACAGAGATATTGAGTAATTGATTATAAGTTCCCCAGTTTGTAAAACACAAAGCCAGGGTTAAAAGTTGTCTTCTGCTTCCAAATTCAGCAATCCATCCAGTGAATTTATTCAAAAGTCCAACCCATCTTTTCAGCAACAAAAATCAAGTTAATGATGAGGGGATAGAGGAAATAGAGGTGAAGTTAGAACTAACACATATCTCCCATGTCCTTCAGTAATTTTTGAAATACTCCATCAAAAAGATTAAGCCACAGATAAAGTACAGCAAGGAATTGTTCCTCTTCCCAGCACTCCTTGAGATGACCATTAAAACCTTTTAATGAAAGGTAGAACTGGGATCTTTCATCATAGGGAAAAACACAATTATGATTCAGGTTTCCGTAACATTTTTGACATTCACAAGCTATATTACATATATATCTCTGATGAGCCTCAACATGACTCTGTGAGCTACAAAGTTGCATGTTACAGCTATGTTAAGGGGGCTCAGAGAGGCTGAGGCTTATGCACAGTCAAGTTACACTAAGTTAACAAGCACTTATTAAGTGCCTACTCTGTCCCAGATCATGTGGTTAGCATTGGGGTTACAAAGAAAGGCAAAGACAGCCCTGGTTTCCATAAACTTACAGTTAGCTGGGAGTGGAAAAAAAAGAATGTACAGATGACATAGACAGGAACAATTGGGCACAATCTCAGAAGAAAGCCATACTTGCAAAAGAGCCAGGAGCAGAATTCAGACTAAGGTTTTATTTAATTCCAACCTACCATAGTATCCACACCTGGATGTCAAACTACCTCTCAGGAAAAAAAAGGAATTACTGAGACATCATTCCGATGATATTGACTTCACATGTTAAGTTCTTGAACAAACTGACCAGCCACAAAGGAAAATAATCATAACCATCATAAAAAAGACAATACCTGAGTTGTTTGTTGTTATGTGCATACATTTTGGCATATGATGGCATTGTCCATTGCGTTCTCTACACACTAAACATTTCTAAACATGATCCGGAGACTATATCTTTCCTCACCAACTGATTTCATTCTTATTGACAGACTCAAAAATATGTCAAAGTACTCAAAATCTGAATCTCTGAACCTGCAGGCATTGTGAAGATTTTTGGTGATTCTTATAGAACTATGAAATATATTGCCCAGTGTCATTGGGAGAAAGTGTTGAGAAATCACCAGAGTATCCACTGTAAACATCCTCATGCTCTTGGTTTCTATGGATTCTCTGACCCAACCCTTGGGTATAATTAGATAGGGCATAATCTTTTTCATAAACAACAAAGTGAAAACCATTCTCCCCTAATCTCATTATAAAACAGGCATGAATATTGTTGTATTGGCTAGGAAGTAGAAAGTGAGTGAGTGTCCATCATTGGTGAATGGATGAATAAGTTACAGTATATGAATAAAATGTTTTTTTTTAATTTTTAAATTTTAAAGCTTTTTAATTTTTCTATTTTTTATTTCCAAAACAAATTCATGTTTTCAACATTCATCCTTACAAAACCTTGTGTTCCAATTTTTTCCTCCCTCCTTTTCCCCACTCCCTCCTCTAGATGGCAAATAACATGTTAAACATGGACAGTTCTTCTATACATATTTCCACAATTATCATGCTGCACGAGAAAAATCAGATTAAAATGGTAAAAAAAAAATGAGAATGAACACAAAATGCAAGCAAATAATAACGAAAAAGTGAAAATTTTATGTTGTGATCCACAATCAGACACAATACTCTGTCTGGGTGCAGATGGCTCTATCACAACGCCATTGGAACTGGCTTGAATCACCTCACTGTTGAAAAGAACTACGTCCATTAGAATTGATCATTGCATAATCTTATTATTGCTGTGTATGGTGATCTGGTTCTGTTCAATTCATTGAGCATCAGTTCATATAAGTTTCTCCAGGCCTCTCTGAAATCACCCTGCTGATCATTTTTTATACAACAATAATATTCCATAACGTTCACATTCCATCCCTTATTCAGTCATTTTCCAAATGATGGGCATCCACTGTTTCCAATTCCTTGTCACTACAAAAAGGGCTGCTACAGTCATTTTTGCACATGTTGTTCCTTTTCCCTCTTTTATGATCTCTTTAGAATACAGACCCCATAGAGACACTGCTCGATCAAAGAGTATGCACAGTTTGATAGCCTTTTGGGCAAAGTTCCATATTGCTGTCTAGAAAGGTTGGATCATTTCACAATGTGTTAGTGTTCCAGTTTCCCCCCATTCCCTCCAAACTTTATCATTATCTTTTCCTGTCATCTTAACCAATTTGAGAGGTGTCTAGCTATACCTTAGGGAGTTGTATTAATTTGCATTTCTCTGGTCAATAGTGATTTAGAGCATTTTTTCATATTATTAGAAATGGTTTTAATTTCTTCATCTGAAAATTGTCTATTCATATCCTTTGACCACTTATCAATTGGAGAATGGCTTGTCTTATAAATTTATATATATAATTTTTTCTTTATATATTTTTGAAATGAGGATTTTATCAGAACTCTTGGTTGTAAATTTTCCCCCCGATTTCACTGCTTCCCTTTTAAACTTGTTTGCATTTGTAAAAAAACTTTTTAACTTAATATAATCAACATTTTCATTTTCCATTCTACAATGTATTCTACTTTTTGGGGCACAAATTCCTTCCTTCTCCACAGATCTGAGAGGTGGACTATCCTTTGTTCTTCTAATTTGCTTGTAGTATCATTCTTTATGTCTACATCATGAACCTTACCTTGGTATAGGGTGTTAGATGTGGGCCAATGCTTAATTTCTGACATACTATTTTAAAATTTTGCCAGCATTTTTTGTCAAATAATGAATTATTATCCCATAAACTAGTGCCTTTGGGTTTATCAAAAACTAGATTATTATAGTCATTGAATATTATGTATTATGGGAGCATTTGAAGAAGAGATGGGATGGGAGGAGAATGTAATCTGGTGATGTAGATAACATAGCCAAAGAAAGATGTCCAGAAGAAGTAAGTCCTAATGATCCTACAAATAACCTCAACCTTCTCTCCTGAAGAGTCCCTTTTAATTTCATATTAAATTGTGACTGAAACGATGTGAGATTATTTTTCTTCTTTTTTTGTCATCCTAACTCTTTCTCTTCTTTTTGGTACAGTATTTGTACTTCTTTTTTGTGTTGTTCATTGTGTAAGGAATTCAATGCTTAGTATAGTTCCTGACACAAAGTAGGTACCTAATTAGTATTTATCGATTAATAGATTGGTTGAATTTGGTCCTTTCTATTCCTGTCCTATAATATGGATTCCAGATTTCTGGGATCATTTTTTTCATCTTTATGTCAATAGATACATGGTCTAATGCCCCATGAAAAACATCGTGTGTGTGTGTGTGTGTGTGTGTGTGTGTGTGTGCTGTTATTGTTGTTGTTTTCTTTTTAGGAAATTAGTTGAAAGATTTTTGAATAGAATGACAGTATGCCTTCTTGTTAGATGGTAGTAAATTATACTTCTCCTTCCTCCTCTTGGTGTATTACCTGTGTAACTAAATTACAAAAACAAAACAAATCAAAGCATACTAAGGTTTTAAAGGAGGCACTCAGTGTATACCAGTATATAATTAAATATGTCCTAAACCTATGGCACAAGATCCCTAAAAGTTATGGATTCATCAATTCAATTTATTTAGGGGACTTAAAAGGGCCAGTATCTTTCCTTGGATCATGTTCACACACCAGAGGTTTTCTATGTAGCAATATCCAAAACAACACCTCAGATTGGTTCATGTCCACAGCTCTCAAATATTCAAGAGGAGCCCCAGATATAGGGTTTAGAAATACTTTATCTTCACCATCACAGAAAATACATATGATGCAAAAGATTCAGCTGAGCCAAAGAAATACAGAAGTAAATATTGTCCAAATAGCAAATCATATTATGTTGGACTCATCACTTCTCATATTCTTCTCCTTCTTGCTCTCAAAGGCAAAGTCATTGGAAAACAACTCAACATTCTTCCATGTTTATCTCAAACCTATATCAATAAACAATTCATGGCGATACCAAGGTTGGCAAAGTCAAGATTTCCTGATTACTCTTTACACTAGCACAGGTTCTGTTCTTCACTGCTGAGCTGTAGTGATTAGTGCCCAGCAGATTTCCTATTTTTTCTCTTTTATCCCTTCAAAGAATACTCTGAGGTGCTGAAAAATCTTTACTCAAAAATGATTGCTGAGAATAGAGAGGCTAAGGGTAAGTCCTAAGCCCTCATTCAGAAAATCTGGTTTAGTAGTTATTAAACAGAAAAATTGTCCATGTTTTATGTTAATTATATTTTTGTGTGTTATTTTTTATTTGTAGACAAAAACATTAAACTATTAAATTCACCTTTAGACTGGTTATTTTGTTATCTTGGGCATGCAATATCTCATCCATATATTCTCTTACTTTTTAATTGTTTCAAAGATGGGCATTTTCTTCTTGGGAAAAAAAGTAGTTTTGATTATCCTGCCCAGTGCAATCTTGATTTTCATGTTCCTCAGAGTATAAATAATGGGATTCATAAAGGGAGGCAATATTGTATAAGCCATTGAAATCAAAAGATTCTGGACTGGGGAAGTGTCTGATAAAGGACCCAAAGATGTGATCAAGCCAGCAAGAAGGAATAAGAGGAGGATTATCAATTGAGGTGAACAGGTAGACAAAGCTTTGTAACGACCTTCCACAGAGGACATTTTAAATACAGTGGAGAAGATATAAGTATAGGATATAACTAAAAAGCCAAAGCAGAATAAAACTACAGTGGAACTGGTGGCAAGGAGTATATACTCAGTGTCATGAACCTCAGGTGATGATACCTTCAAGACATGAGGGATATCACAAAAAAACTGATGGATCATGTTGGATCCTGAGAAAGGCAAACGGAACATGTTCCCTGTGTGTACAGCTGAATAAATGAATGAACAAACCCATGAACCAGCTGCTGCAGAAAGACAGTGGAATGGTGTCATGGTGACCCCATAGTGCAAAGGATGGCAAATGGCCACAAAGCGGTCATAAGACATTACCACAAGCAAAGCAAATTCTGTTGCAGCAAAGAATATATAGAAGAAAACCTGAGCAGCACAGCCCAGGAGAGAAATGGATTGATTTCCTGTCAGAGAATTCACAATGAATTTGGGAAGAGTGACTGAGATGTAGCCAATATCCAATAGGGATAGATTACTTAGGAAAAAATACATTGGAGAGTGAAGGTGCGGGTCAGTGACAATGGCAGTGACAGTGAGGAGATTCCCCATCAGGGCTGCAATATATATCAGCAAGAAAAGAATAGCGTGCAAGATCTGCAACTCTTGAATGCTGGAATATTCCATAAGGAAGAATTCCGTGATGATGGTACAATTGCTCATGTCTTCCAGGGTCCCATAATTCATCTTGTAACAATATGAATATAGGATACCAAATTCTAGAAGGAGAGCATAGAAGCACTTTATTACATTGAGAAGCCACAAACTTCAATCTCTTCTTGCCATAGTAGAGAGGCAATTACATCATTTTGAAAGCCCATAATATGACCATTCTACTGCAATCACATTCACTCCATAAAGTGTAAATATATACTTCACCCTGAAATCTAGGCCTTTTTCAATTGACTTATTCAATAGGACTTATTCTCCTGAACTGTCCTGTGCACATCCATACCCAGGCATGCACA
The DNA here is from genome assembly GCA_023553655.1 of Myrmecobius fasciatus. Taxonomy (NCBI): domain Eukaryota; kingdom Metazoa; phylum Chordata; class Mammalia; order Dasyuromorphia; family Myrmecobiidae; genus Myrmecobius; species Myrmecobius fasciatus. Next base: position 100,923 of record JAJPUD010006405.1, read on the forward strand.
CACAAATACAAAACACACACTTCTTCAATCTCTAGATTCTTATTTGCAAACCTGTTATAAAGCATGTATCAACATACATACAGATAAATTATAGATGATTAGATAGATGATAAACATTTTATTGATTACTTTGTTGTGCCAGACACATTTTATTGACTGAAACTTTAGTTTTCAAACAGATTTCAGGCTCCTTAACACTATTCTATTCCATGTACATGTGCATTTCCATTCTCTAGGGTATAAATGTTCCTGTGTTGGTTTCAGCCTCTTATAAGAGATTTCAGTAAATTATCTTTTCAATGGGTCCTTAATATATAATTGAAAAATTACTGAAGTCCTGGAAGAAGTGATTTATAAGGAACTTATAAATGGAATCACTGTGTTATAAACTCAGAATTGCATGGGATTTTAGAAGTCATGGGCCCAACTCCCTTAATTAAAGGGCAGCATAGAGAGAAGTACAGAATTATCTTGGGTTGGTACAAGTAATGTGTTGCAAAGTCAGTTTGTAATCTCAGATCTTCAGAAAGCAAATGTAGCATTCTTTCATTGAACTACTCAAAAATATAGCTATAATTAATTGATTTAAATTATTTAACTTTCATCTTGAAAATAATTAGGCTAGGGGACACTCTCCATGAAAAGCAAACAAAAATCTTTGAAAACTTTAAAAAGTTACATATTCTTGTGAGTTGTTGTTTTTTGTTATTGTAGTAACAAAAATTAGTCACTGGTCAAATATGGTTTTGATAGTATATTCCATTGTCCTCTGTGTTCCACTAGTAATCTCTTAGGATTTACTGTAAATACTTTTGTCTCCAATATATTTACAGTATTGCCATCTCAAATCTACATTCAAGCCCCTGATTTTATTAATTTAATAAATCAATTTTAGCTTGTTAATTCTTCTAATTAATAGTAATTACCACATCACTGCTAGGATAGACTTTTTCCTATCTTACTTTAACAACCTGGATTATTTGGTTTATTTTCCCCTATTTTGGGAGCATGAGTTTTTTGGTGATAGGAAATATATATGTTCAATTCAAAGAGCCAAAAGTTCTGGCATTTAAAAAAAAGATAATATTTGATTGTCCTTTATCACTTATGTTGGAAATCATTGTCTTATTTTTTAGATAAATAGGTGAATAGATAGATACTTGATGTATTCTATGTATTCTGTAATAATAATATTTAATGAGATCCATGATTTTATCAAAGTAGGAAGATACCAGGAAAGAAAATCTCTCCTGTAACTTCAATGATATCTACCAATAATAGTCTGAATCACCACAAGCTCTGGAAAGTAATGTGATTTGGGCAGAGCCACAAAAAACAGTTTTTCACACACTCTGAATTTGAATCCAAGTCTTTCAGACAAGGTCATTTCTGTAGCTAATTTCATGCTTTCAGTTAAATATCAATGATAGTGATAATATTAATTTAAATGATATAACAATATTTATTTTATTTGCACAAAATATATTCATAAAATGTTACACTTTTCAAAACATTTTATACAAACAAACTTAATCACTAGGTACTTACCCATAGGATGAGAACAGATCTTATCCCAGTTGAATAAAAAATTTTTACAGTTTATCCCAACCTGTACATCTTATTAGTTCAGCTATAGGTGGTTTCTGTTTATGCGAAATAGAAAAAAATAATAACTAATAATTAACTGGTACTCTTTGACAAAATATATCTATGAGGGTCATATTTTCAGTTCAAAAATCTATGAAGTGCTGTAAGTATAATACCTATATTATGGATGAGAAATTAAAGTGCAGAACAGATAAATGATACCTTCAGTTAGACAGCTATTATGCAATGGTTCTCAAATTTTTGTTCTCAATATTTCTTTATACTATGAAAAATTGCTCAGAATCTGTCCAAAGAGTTTTGTTTATGTCGGTTATGTTTATGGAATTTACCATATTAAAAATTTTAAAACGAATTTTGAAGTTGTAGACCTTCTGAAAGGCTTTCAAAGATCCCCAGGATTCTATGGACCACACATTGAGAACTACTAGAGGAAAGACTTACACTTTAGTTTTCATTAAATCAAGTCTGCCATACCATAGTGACTCTAAAGGGTAATTCAATAGGCAGAATTCAAGCCCAAGACTTCTAAGACTTATTTAGTTAAACAAATTGTCAATTCAGAAATGAAATATCAAACAAAACAATGCCTGAATGAAGAGCTGTGGTATTTCTCCTTGCCAAAGTTCATATTGATTGCTTTTCTTTACTAAATAATAGGTACTTGATAGTATCCAAATATTATGTCCACATTCACTGAATTGTTTTTTCCCTCATTTGGAGCTTCAGAAGGCAAAGGGAACTGATATTATCCCCTGTGAGGTAAATAGATTTGATGAAATATTTGATGAATTTAATGTGAGTGGAAATATACAGCCTGATGTCCTTGGAGAAATGCTTCCCGAAGTCCCTAGTGGAGCCAAGGTTATAATTTTATCCTTATTAGTCACAGATTCTCTGGCCTTTCCTTTGAGTATGATTAGTTGAGGTAGAGGTTCTTTTATTAATAACATGGAGAAAGGAGTTCATCCTTTAATCTTATATGGTCCATTAGGACTTCTGTAATCCATGAGGATCTTCCATGTAGCTTTCAATCTGGTCCAAAATGCAAGTTTATTTAATTTTATTTCCTTTAAGTGTATTTTACAGGAGCAACATTGATCATCCTAAGGGAAAAAATTGGATATGAAGAAATATGCATGTCTGCATGTCATATGTGTCTGTGTAAATATATATCAATATGTTATATACATAACATTTATTTTCTGTACAGAAAAATGTGTGGACTTTCAGGAAAAAAACTGAATCACTTCCATTTGGATTGTTTTAAGAAGATTCTGAACATCCCTTGATAGGATAAGGTACCAGACACTGAGGTTATATCTCAAACTAAACTACAAAGCACTCCACCTCTATTGCAGAGGGCACAACTCTGCTGGACTGGACACGCTGTTTGAATGACCAAATGTATGTTTTCCAAAAAGATTATTTATGGAGAACTCACACAGAACAAATGCTCAAATGCTCACAATGTGGTCAGAAAAAGATGCATAAGGACACTCTCAAGGTCTCTCTTAAAAACTTTAGAATTGTTTATATGACATGGGAGACACTGGTCCATGACCACCCAGCTTGGTGCACTCATCGGTGGTGTGCTTTATAAGCAAAGCAGAATTGAATTAGCCTAGATGAAACCTGAGATAAACAAAGTTAGTCTACTCCAGATGTTCATAGAGTCTATTTGTGTCTGCCCTGGAAAGAGCATTTCAAGCTCATATTGATCTGATCTGCCACAGCTGGACACAGTGTAATTTGAATCAAATATAGTGATGTCATTTTGTTCCTCTTTGAGAATGAAGGACAAAAAGCAACCCTTTGATATTTTTAATGCATTGAACATCCTTTGATTAGTCAATGTCTAGCCTAAAATTCTCTATCCCAACTGGTCTTGATCCATAGTCATAGATAGAGGACATATTCCATAAAAGTATTAATGACTGACCTTCTCATAGCTTTTCCTTTTTTTTCTAATTATGCTATTCAGAAGCCATTCTGGGACACTAATGTTACTTCTCCTTGACTTTCTAAGTAGTTCATCATTTAAATGAAATTTTGAGACCCATTGTTCAGCACTGAAAAAATTGAGTAGATGTAGGTTAAATGGTATTGTTGCTACAATGAACAAAAAGAAAAGCAAAACTAACAAACAACTAAGCTAATAAAGGTAATAATATGATATTCATGTGATAACAAGAAATGTTATGAATACTTTCAATTTTTGCTAAGAACTTACTTTGGCTGCATCCCATAGTTTTTGGTATGTTCTCTCATTTTTGTCATTCTCTTGGATATAATTAGAGATTGTTTCTGTGGTTTGTTGTTTGACCCTTTCACTTTTTAGCATTGTCATCTAATTTTCAGTTTTTTAGTCTATCTTTTCCTGCCCCTATATTGAATATATTTTTTATTATATTGGGGTCTGAAAAGGAAGTATTTACTATTTATGCCTTTCTGAATTTGATTGTGAGGTTTTTATGTCCTAACATATGGTCATTTTTTGTGTTGGTGTCCTGTACTTCTGAGAAAAAGGTGTATTCCTTTCTGTCCTTACACAGTTTTCTCTAGATGTCTATCATATCTATGTTTTATTGGATCCTAGTAACTTTCTTAGTTTCTTTCTTATTTAATTTATGTTTATATTTTTTCGATTATGAAAGGGGAATGTTGAGGTTCCCAACTAATATATTTTTGCTATTTATTCCTATAACTGGATTAAATACTTATATAAACATTTGACTGCTCTACCACTTGGCTCATATACATTAAGTACTGTTACTGCTTCATTGTTTATAGTACCTTTATAAAGAGGTACTTTACTTCCTTATTTCTTTTACTTAGATCTATTTTTACTTTTGCTTTATCTGAGATCAGAATTGCTACCTCTGCTTTTATTTTTTTTTACTTAAGCTGTAGCATAATAAATTCTGTTCCAACCTTTTATCTCTACTCTGTATGTGTCTCTCTGTGTCAAATGTGTTAAACAACATATTGTATGTAGGATTCTGTTTTTTAATCCACACTGATTTCCACTTCTCTTTTATTGGAGAATTAATCCCATTCACAGTCACAGTTATACTTACCAGCTCTGTATTTCCCTCCATCCTATTTTCTCCCCTGTATATACTTTTGTTATTTCTTTCCACCCTGTCCTTAGTATTGTTTTTTTAACCCAACCCACCCATTACCCTACCTTCTATTATTTCTTATCCCCTTCTCTTATCTTTTTTCCCTAATATTTCTGCCCTCCCTTTTATCCTGATCCTCCCTTTTCTTTCTTCTTTCTTTTCCTTCTTTAAAGGATTAGATAAATTTCTCTACTCAACTGCATTATTCCCTCTTAGAGCCAAAACTGATGAGATCAAGCTTTAGATGAGGGTCATCCCACTCCCTTCTTTCCTTCAATTGAAATAGGTCTTTTGTGCCTCTTGATGTGATCTAATTTGTCCCATTATACCTCCACTTTCCTCTTTGTCCAATACAGACCTTTTTTCCACCTCTTAATGTCTTTTTCTTTAATATCACCACATCAAAGTCCATTCAATGCCATACTCTCTGTCCATGTGATGCCCCACTTTTTCTGCAGTAAAAGATGCAGTTCTCGAGAATTATATCTTTTTCTTATCTAGGGAGGTAAACAGTTTAACCTCTAAATAATATATATATATTTCCTCCTTTTTACCTTTCTATACTTCTCTTGAGTCCTGTGTTTGTATATTAAATTTTCTGTTTAGTTCTGGTTTTTTCAATAGAAATAATTGAGAATCCTTACATCACTGAAAATCTATGGCCTTCCTTGGAAGATGATGCTGAGTCTTGTTATGTAGTTAATTCTTTGGTTGTAACCACAAATCATTTGCCTTCTTGAATTTGATATTCCAGGCCCTCCAATTCTTTATTGTAGAAGCTGTCAGATCCTGAGTAATCCTCAGTATTCTCCTTCATATTTGAATTGTTTTTTTTTTCCTGGCAGCTTGCAATATGTTTCCTTGACATTGTAGTTCTGAAGTTTCACAACAATGTTTCTTGGAGTTTTCCTTGGGGGAATCTCTTTCCAAAGGTGATCAATGGATTCTTTCAATGAGTATTTCCCTCTCTGTTGCTAGAATATTGGGGCATTTTTCCTTTTTTTTGGTCAGTACCTTCAGGAAGGTCAATAATTTTAAAAGTGTCTCTTCTCGATCTATTTTCCAGGTTGGCTGTTTTTCAAATGAGTTATTTCACATTTTCTTCCATTTTTCATACTTTTAAATTTGTTTGACTGATTCTTGCTGTCTCTGTTATCATTTGCTTTTATTTGCTTGGTTCTGGTTTTAACATGTGATTTTCTTTGGTTAGCTTTTGTATCTCTTTTTTCATTTGATAAATTCTACTTTTGAAGGTCTTATTTTCTTTCATGGATTTTTTTTTTGCATTTGGCCAATTGTATTTTTTAAGGAGTTGTTTTCTTCAGTCATTTCTTTTTCTCTCTTTTCCAGGCTGTTGATGCTCTCTTGCATACATCTCATTTCTTTTCTCATTTTTCTTCTACCTTTCTTATTTGCCTTTAAAAAAAAAGTCTTTTATGAGCACTTCCAAGAAGCCTCTTTGGGCTTGAGGCCAATTCATGTCACTCTTTGAGATTTCCTCTGTGGATCTTTTGTCCTCAGCTGAGTTGATGTTTTGATCTTCCCTGTCACCATTGCAGCTTTCTATGGTCAAGATTTTGTTCTGTTCCTTCTCATTTTCTTTCCTTTTCTTTTGATATTTCCTCTTTTATAATTTATATGGTTGAACTCAGCTCCTGTGGTAAAGGGGTGCTATCCCAAACTTCCCATGCAGCTCTAAGCCTTGTCTTTGAGCTCAGGGATCCCTTGTGTTTGCAGCAGGTAACTTTGCCTGTTCTTTTCAGCAAACGGAATGCTTTTTCCAGAGTTTGCCTTCTGAGCTGGATCTGGAGGTTTTCCTACTTATCTTCTCCTCTACTCAATCAAGATTGAGGGTCTCTGTTGCTAATTTGCTATCATTAAGACCTTCTCACAAGCTTACCCAGAATCTGTCTGAGCTGGGCTTGAACACCCTTTTCACCCCAGTGACACTGACATTTCTTGAAGTCTTTACAATATATTGAACTGGAGAGTTGTTTCATTCCATCAGACTCTATTCAGAGCCTTGGTTTCATGTGGTTTTCAAGGAACAGGGAGAGCTCAAGTAACTTCCTGGATTGACTCTACCATCTTGGCTCCACCCCAGAAGTCAGATAAAAACCATTCTGAGGTACCACTTTACACTTCCATATTATGGAAAAGGAAAATGAAAATGTTTGGATGAGATGATAAAAAATGGAATACTAATACATTATTAGTTGAGTTGTGAACTCAATGAGACAATTATAGAGAGCAATTTGGAAGAGTGTATAAAGTATTATAAAACTCTGCTTATCTAAAGTGTCAGGATATAAAATCAGACCACACAAATCATAATTACTAAATATTAGAAAGATATAGAAAGATAAATTTCGTTTAAAATAACTGTAGAAAAAATAAACTATTTGGGTTTCTACCTTCCAAGACAATAGCAAGAACTATACGAACACTATTCCAAAACACTTCTCACACAAATAAAGCCAGATCTATTCAATTGGGAAATTATCAATTGCTCATGGGTAGATCAACTTAATGTAATGAAAATGATAATTCTGCCTAAATTGGTTTACTTGTTCAGTGCCATACCAATCAAATTACCAAAAATTATTTTATACAACTGGAAAATTTTATACCACTGGAAAAAATAATAACAAAATTCATCTGGAAGAACAAAATGATTAAACATATCAAGGGAATTAATGGAAAAAATATAAAGGATGGTGGCTCAGCAGTATGAAACTTAAAACTATATTATAAAGTGGCAATCATCTAAATCATTTGATTCTGGCTAAGAAATAGAGTTTTATTCCACTGATCTAGTGATCAGTGGAATAGATTAGATAAACAGGACACAATAATGAAGGCCTACAGTAATGTAGTATTTGATAATCTCCCAAACTCCAACTTCTCCAATAAGAACTCACAATTTGAAAAAAATTACTGGGAAAACTGGAAAATACTATATCAGAAACTCAGCATAGACTTAATCTCTCACCCCATACCAAAATAAGGTCATAATGGGTATATGATTTGGGCATAAAAGATGATACCATAAATAAATTAGGAGAGTGAAGGATAGTTTACCTATCAGAACTTTGGAGAAGAGAGGAATTTATGACCAAAGAACTAGAGAAGATTATGAAAGGCAAAATGGACAATTTTGATTACATTAATTTAAAAAGTTTTGCCCAAACAAAAGCAACAGCAACAAGATTAAAAGGGAAGTACAAAGTGGGAAAAAATCTTTACAGCCAGTGTTTGATGAATGTCTCATTTCTAAAATATATAAAGAAGTGTGCCAAATTTATAAGAATACAAGTCATTCCCCAATTGATAATGGTTAAAGAATATAAATATATGATTTTCAGATAAGGAAATTAAAGCCATCTGTGGTCATATGAAAAAATGCTCTAAATCACTAGGTACTACCTCACACTTTTCACATTGGCTAAGATGACAGGAACAGATAATTATAAATGTTGGAGGAGATGTGGGAAAACTGGAACACTAATGCATTGCTGTTGGAGTTGTGAAATGATACAACCATTCTGGAGAGCAATATGAAACTATGCCCAAAGGGCTATCAAACTGTGCATACACTTTGACCCAGCAGTGCCATTACTGGATCTGAATCTTAAGGAAATCTTTAAGGAGGGAAAAGGACCAAATGGGAAAACTATTTATAACAGCTCTTTTTGTCTTAGCAAAGAATTGGAAAAGGAATAGATGCCCATCTATTGAGAAATGGCTGAACAAGTCATGATATATGAAGATAATAGAATATTATTGTTCTATAAAAATGATGAACAAGCTGATTTAGAAAAGCCTGGAAATATTTATATGAACTAATGTTGAGTGAAAAAAGCAGGACCAGGAATACATTTTATACAATAACAGCAAGAATGTGCAATGATCAACTGTGAATGATTTGGTTCTTTTCAGTGGTTCAATGCTCCAAAGCAATCCCATTAGACTTTGGATCCACACCCAGAAAAAGAACTAAGAAAATGAATGTAAATCAACCCATGTTGTGTTTACTTCTTTTTTCTGTTTTTTTTTAAATCTCGCCTATGGTTTTTCCATTTTATTCTGATTTTTGTCTTCCAATATGCTTCATAAAGTAATGTGTATTAAAATAGCTAAATATTTTAAAAAGTGAATAAATGAATTAGATATTTAAAAACAATTCATAAAATCACAGTATCCTGAGAGTTTGACTAAACTCACTCAACCACATCTTGTTATTAGCCTCTATCCCTTTGACTGGAGAGCAGTCATGAACTCTAAACGTTCCATTTAATGGGACTGTATAACACTCTTCTCATCTCTTACCAGATGCATTGCCTTTGTACTTCTCTGTCATATCTTTCTGCTAGATTTTATGCTAGGTTCTATCTTCTCTTCTTCCTCTCCTCATTTTCCTTACACTTAACAGATTGGCTGCCATACAGTAGGTATTCAATAAAAATTTAATAAATAAACAATAAATTGTTGTCTATTGACTAAGACCTGGAGGGAGAAAGAGACTCCCAATAGGTTATACTATTACAGCTGATATTTTAATGAGACTAAAGGCAGAACATTTTTCACTATGTTTTTTATAAAACAGACTATGCCCTATCTAATTATTCTCAAAGGGCATCTTGGTATCTATTCCAAAAGATACTGGGCATTATATTTGGCTAACTTCTACAACATAAAAATCATCAAAAATTTCCACAGTATCTTCCATTTCAGAAGTTTGTACTTGGGTACTTTGCCATATTTTTGAACGTATGAGAATGAAATGAATTGGTGAGGAAAGAAATAGTTTCCAGATGATGTGTTCAAAAGCAGGTAGATATAGAATCTAATGATAATGACAACATATATTAGAATGTATGCACATCAAAATCAACAACTCAGGTATTTTCATTATGATTGTGATTATATTTCTTTGTGACTGTAAGTTTGTTTGAATGCTTAAAATATTACTTTAAAATCATGGTAATAGTCTCTAAGTGATTTTTTTATGTGTGTGTGTGTGAGGTGGTTTGAGATCTCACTGGGGATTGTATGGTGGGTTGGAATCAAGTAAAACCTTAATCTGAATTCCGCTTCTGGCTCTTCTGAGCTATGTAATCTTTTTGGCTTCTCTCTGAGATTATGCCCAATTCTTTTTGTCCATATGATATTCAACATATTAATTTACTTGCTTTTTGCTCCCCTTTGGCTGTAAGTTTATTGGGATCAGGACTGTCTTTGCCTTTCTTTGTACCCTAGTGCTTACCACAGTGTCTTGCAGAAAGTTGGCATTTAATAAATGATTGTTGGCTTATTGTGACTGGACAATGACTAATTTTACTCTTCCTGAGCCCCCTAATATAACTGTAATATGTCCATAGTATTATGTAGCTCACAGAGTCATGATGTGGCTAATCAAGGATGATATATGTACCATACTTTGTGAACATCAAGAGTGTTCTGAAAACATGAATCATAATTATTGTTCTGTTCTATGATGATAGAGCCTAGTTCTACCTTCCATTAAGCATAAATTTGTGCTATGGATCACAAGGAGTATTGGATAAGAGGGTTGATTTTTTGTCACACTTTCTTTGTCAGTAGTTTGACTTTATGATGGAGTGCTCTGAAGACAAAGGCACTTTGCATGTCAGTTCTAACTTCAACTGTGCTTCCTCTCTCCCTTCTTCTGTAAATTATTTCTGTTGAAATAAAAATGAATTAGACTTTTGAATAAATTCACTGGAGAGAGAGCTGAATTTGGGAGCAGAAGACAGGCATTTAACTCTGTCATTTACAGACTGGGAACATAGTCTCCTTCAGTGCATGTCTCCTTTGTCAATAAAGTCCTTGGATAATTAAGCTCTAAGCAAAAAAAGGCTATATTGCAGAAATGAGATTAGCAAAGGAAATAAATAAAATGTGAAGAGCATTTTGGAAAAGATGACATTTCTA
>JAJPUD010006405.1:114107-130811 GCA_023553655.1 Myrmecobius fasciatus
AGATGCTGATGAATATATACTTGGCTTGTCAAACATGTAAGGTGACACACAAGGTAAACTAAAACGGGGAGAATTGAACCAAAAATAATAGCTCCTAGGAAAACATCCCCTTAGATGAAATGTTGCATGGGATGCAGAGCATCCATACTTTATTTTCATATAACATAGATACATCATGCAAGTGGGTTATTGTCTAAAATGGAATTATCATGTTAACAGCCAATTGTCTTTGGGCAACTGTTCCATCAAAAGAATGGAAGGAACATCCACTGATTTCCTAGGCAATGACAGAAAATCTTAACCAAAAGTAGCTATCAGGATGGTTTTGTTATTCCCCCTTCCAACTCCCTCTCACCTTAGCATATGTCTTGCTTTATCACTGCCATGCTTTTGCTTCCACCCATTTTTATTATGGTCATGTCCTTCTTCTTTGCATGTTGAACATCTATTCCTCTTTCAAATATTAATATACACTCACATAAATACATTTACATAAAATATATACATACAAATACATACCAATACTTATGCACCTATACATTCATCTATTTATATAGTAGTTCCCTGATAAGTTAAACTGTTTCTCAATTGGCTTAGTTGTAAAATGAGGGTTTTGGGCTTATTGACCATTATTGTCCCTCTACCTCTACATTGATGTTATGATTTTCCCTGAAAGCTTTCCTTGTCAGTATGCTGTAAGTCGTCTTTCATTACATATACTTTTATGCATAATTTATCATTTTTTCTCTTTTATGCTTGCTGCATTTTATTTTCCCTTACATTTAGAAGCATAAATCCTGGTAGATTCTCTGTTCACTTTTCAATAGTATAAAAGTAAATTAATTGTTAAAAATAATAACCCTCCTGAAGGGATCATGTTCATTTTCACTGAAATAATTTGAAGTTACAATGATCAAAATGTAATAATTGGATCTGTGCAAGGAAAATATCTAATGTGAAGTTAAAAATGCAATCACATTAGAGGATTTATTAATTTTACTCATTAAGACCTAATAAACTCTTGATAGCAAAGACTGTTTCATTTTTACCTTTTGTATTCCTAGCACCTAGCACAATTTTTTTTAAAGCACACAGTAGTTGCTTCATAAATGATTGTATGTTAATGTCAAACTTCTTGAGTACAGAATTCTTCTTTTCCTTTCATGCATTTACCGATCATCTAGCATAGCATCTCTTAGTTAGGAGGCAATTGATGAAAATTTATCTAATTGAATAACTGAAGAAGAGAGGGAAAGAGACAGTGACAAATACACACAGAGAGAAATAGAGATGGAGACAGGGAGAGATAAAGAAACAAAGACAGAGACAAAGAAAAACAGAGAGGCACAGATAGAAATAGAAAGAGAGATACAGAGGTAAAAATACAGAGACCAAGACAGAGATTTACAGAGAAATAGAAGTAGAAAAACAGAGACAGAGATAGAGAGACAAAGGGAGATTATAATGTGAATGAATGGATAAAAAAAGAATTCATTAATTGTGGGGTTTTTTGCTTTTTAAAAAGCTAGAGATGACAGAGTAAAAATAGAGCTTTATTTGAGATCTCCCAAATTTCCCTCCAAACAACTTTAAAATGATACATAAAATTAAATTCTGAAGTGGCATAACCAACAAAAAGGATAAAAGAATTTTCCATTCCCAGACTTGAAATTAGGCTGGCAGGAAAGGTCTGTCTCACCAGGGTGATGTTAAGTCCTGGAGTGCAGTGAAGTGTAGACTGTATCCTAGAAAGTCAAGCATGGACCATGGGACTGGCTGCTTTGTTCTTAGGTTAGGGGAGAAGAAATCTATATTTAACAAAAATTTCTGGGAAAACTGCAAAGCCTTTTGCCAGAAAGTAGACATAGAGTAACATTTCACTTCATATACCAAGATAAAGTAAAAATGGGCACCTGATTGAGACATGATTTTACAAGCAAAATATAGGATAATAAAATATTTTACCCATCAAATCTATGCAGAAGGGAAGAATTTATGACCCAATAAGAGATAGATAACATTACAAAATGCAAAATGGATGATTTTGATTACATTAAATTAAATTGTTTTTGCACAAACAAAACCAATGCAACCAAGATTGGGAGGAAAGAAATGGGAAACAATTTTTACAGTCTGTGTTTTTGATAAATGTCTCATCTCTAAAATATATAGAGAACTAAATCAAATTTGCAAATGAAGAAATTAAAGTTATGTATATTCATATGAAATAATATTCTAATTCACTATAGATTAGAAAAATTAAAATAAAAAGAACTCTGATATGACTTCACATCTAATAGGCTGACTCATATGATGGAAAAGGGAAAAATGGGATGAGATGAAAAAAAATTGGGACACTAATGCATTGTTAATTGAGTTGTGAACTCAATGGGATAGTTTGGGAGAGCAATTTGGAAGTATGTCTAAAGCATTATAATACTGTTGCATACCCTTTGATCTTGCAACACCACTATATCCCAAAGAGATGAAAAAAGAAGGGAGAATGGGAAGAGCTTATTTGTATAAAGTATTCATGGTAGCTTTTTTTATATTGGCAGAGAATTGGAAATTCCCATTAATTGGGGAATGGCTGAACAAGTTGTGGTATGTAATTGAAAAAAAAAACAATGAGCAGGATGATCTCAGTAAAACATGGAAATACATGAACTGGTGCAAAATGAAGTGAGCAAAATAAAGAGAACGTTGTTTACAGTAAAGCACTACTGTAAGATGATCAATTGTGCATGTTTTAGCTCTACATTCAACAATACAATGATCAAAGTCCATTTCCAAAGGACTCATGATAAAAATATGCAGTCCACATCCAGAGAAAGATCCAATAGCATCTGAAGGAGATGAAAGGCTACTATTTTTCACTATTTTTTGTTTTTTCCTGTTCTGTGTTTTCTTTCACAAAATGACTAATACTGACAAATGTTTTTCATGTTCACACATATATAATTTGTATGAAATTACTTGTCTTCCCAGAGAGAGGAGAGAGAAGGGAGGGAGGAAGATTATTGGAAACTCAATTTTAAAAATTCTTGTTAAAATTGTTTTTACATGTAATTGGAAAAAATAAAATATAATTAAAGAAAAGAAACCAAAAAATCAGCTGTCTCATGTATATATACCCAAGACCATGTGAAATATTGGGCTATTATATTGTGATATACTATAGTGGCTCTGGTCTAAAAGACAAAAAATATTTTAACTTGTTGAGGTTAATTAAATATCTAAAATGATCAGTAGGCAAGAGAGAGCAATAAACCTAGAGAAGATCATCCCTAATATTCAACTTTCCTTCTAAAAAAGAGGAAAGGTCTGAGATGGTTTCAATTCTGTCTCTCTCTAGCAGGTGAAAGGGAGCAGAGAGGCTCAAGAACCAATTGGTTCTGGCAAATCTAAATATCACCATTTGTTTGGCCCTTTCACAGTCGATGGATTTTCAATTTCTTACTGCTACAAGTATTGTTAAAATGACTTAGCTGAAACAATAGGATGCATGATAAGCTGTACCATAACAAAAACTTTATATACATTGACAAAGAAATAGATGCAAAGAAAAGTATTAACACTTTTATAAGAATGAAATTATTGTTATTCAGTTTTTTCAGTCATATCTTTGTGATCCTATTTGGGGTTTTCTTAATCAAAATACTGGTTAGCAATTTCCTTTTCTGTTGTACTTCCCAGATCAGGAAATTGAGGCACATAGGGTTAAGAGACTTGTCCAGGTTCACACAGCTAGTGAATGGCCAGGTTTGAATTTGGGAAGATGACTCTTCTTGACTCCAAGTCCAGAAATATATCCCCTATGGTAACTGATTGTCCAGATGTCTAACTCTCTAGAAAAGGAAAGGCAAGATGATGTATTTGGAATTATAAGTAGTGCAAAATCTAAATGAATTAGTAAAGATTTTGAAAAAAAGAATATGATAAATTATTTCATCTACTAATTTATAAAATGGGGCTATAACATATTTTTTATTCAATAATTTTTCTGCATTGTCATATGAAAAGATTTTTCTAAATCACTATTAATTAGAGAAAGGCAATTAAATCCTCAACTCTGAGATATCATGTCATGTTCATCAGATTAACTAACATGATAGAAAAGCAAAATGACCAATTTTGAAAGAGATGTAGAAAAACAGGGACACTAACTTACTGTTGGTTGAATTGTTTATTAGTCCAACTATAAATTGCAAAATTATTTTTATCACTATTTCACAAAGATCAAAGAAAGAGGAAAGACATATTTGATATATACAAACATTACCTTTATAGTAACTCTTTTTGTTATAGCAAATAATTTGAAGGGATGCCCATCAATTAGGCAATTGGAAATAGCTGTGTTATATAATTGTGATGGAATATTATTATCTTGTAAGAAATAATTAGAAGAATGGTTTCAGAAAAACATGGGGGGAATTCTATAAATTGATGCAGAGTGAGCTAAGCAGAATCAGGAAATAGGGGAATTAGAAATTTATTGTTTATTTTTCATTTTTAACATTAAAAAACTTTGAGTTCTAAATTCTCTCCCTTCCTCCATATCCTCTCATGTCCACTGAAAAAGGAAGCAATATGATATCAATTATGCATATGAAAGCATGCAAAATGTGTTTACATTAGCCATTTCACAAGAAGGGAGAAAGAAAAAAAAGTCCAAAAATGCATTTTCATTTACACTTAAAAAATCATCAAGATTTTCTTTGGATGTAGATAGCAACCTTTATCACGAGTCCTTTGGAATTTTCTTGGATCATTATATTGATGAAAGTAATTAAGTCTTTCATAGTTGATTATTATTACAATATTGCTGTTATCATGTACAATCATTTCTTTGTTCTGCTCACTTTACTTTGAAGCTGCTCATATAAGTCTTTCCCTGTATTTCTACAGCCATTCACCTTATCATTTCTCACAGCACAATAGTTCATTCTCACAATCACGTACCACTGCTTGATCCAGTCATTCTTCAGTTGATGGGTATCCCCCATTTTCCAATTCTTTGCTCTCACAGAAAGAGCCCCTATAGATATTTATATAGATATAAGTACTTTTCTCTTTTCTTTGGTCTCTTTGTAGTATAGATGTATTAAAAGGAATGTTAAATAATAACATTTTAAAAAGTGACTAGGAAATTATTAATAAATGAATTAAATATTAAAAAAACAACTCAATGTGATATCACATTATCCTGTGAGTTTAACTCAATCATACTATTCACGTCTTGTTATTATCCTCTACCCCTCAGATTGGAGGGCAAAGTCATAACCTCTAAAAATTCTATTTAATGGGGGAATCCAACACAGTCTTTTCATTTCCCAACAGATATATTGCCTTTGCATTTCTCCCTCATACCCTTGTGCTTGTAGCATCTATAAATACCATCTCCTCCTTGAAGCTGATCCCCGGCTTCTTCTTTTTTTTTTTTTTGCTTTTTGCTGAGGCAGTTGGGGTTAAGTGACTTGCCCAGGGTCACACATCTAGGAAGTGTCTGAGACCAGATTTGAAGTCAGGTTCTCCTGACTTCAGGGCTGGTGCTCTAACCACTGCGCCACCTAGCTGCCCCCCAACTTCTTTTTGAATTTGAATCTTCTCTTAAAATTTTGAATAATTTTGTCAATTTATATGTTCTCAAATTCAAAAACTGTTTTATCCAATTAATATCCCCCAACAATTTTTAATAATCATTTAGGGTAACTAAATTATCCCTTCTAAATTCTATTTTAAAATTGGCCTAAAATCAGTGATAGATTGCATCTACAATGCCTCTTTTCCTGTACTTCCCAAACCTTCACCACCCCATTTTTTAAATATTCTTTTCCTACTTTTTTGTAAGGTATTATTAGTAATTGTGTTTCCTTCCCCCCACTTTTTAAAATATCATGGTAAGGAATGGCATAGCAAAGAATAGATATTTCCCCAAAGAATCAAAGTCTACTCCAGGCACATGCATAACCATAGCAATGACTGTGAACTATATCCTAAAATGAGACCTAGCATATCAGAAGGAAGAGGACCCCGAGACTCCAGTGGAGAGAGAACATATTCCCATACTGTCGGTAAATCGGTGTGACTCCGTGAGGGTCAAATCAAGACCAGGACTTCATGAAGAAGCATTCATTAAATCGTGTACTGTAAATAAGTCTGATTTAAGGTATTATTTGCAGCCATTGCTTGAGGGGGGATAAGGAAAAATGCAGCTCCCATTGTTTGACTGGACAAGAGCTGGCCCTGCAACTGGTTTTCCAATATCAGATTACCTTCCCTATCATTCTGAGAGCAACATTTAGAAGTCCAATGTCTGCTCTGCCTAATTTTAGACTTAAAGTCAGGGTTTATCTGCTGAATTGCAATGAAGTGCAACCTTTTTGGTGGTACAATTTTTCCTCATATGAAGTAATTGTCCACAATTATAGCATCTACAAGAATTTGAAACATTCTGTGATTGAGATTTGTCCTGATTCAACTCAAAAAGAATTACTTTGGATTGAAAAGTAGAAGTCCCAGGGGCATCTAGATGATGCAATGGATAAAGCATCAGCCCTGAAGTCAGGAGGACCTGAGTTCAAATCTGATCTCGGACACTTAACATTCCCTAGCTGTGTGACCCTGGGCAAGTCACTTAACCCCAATTGCCTCAGGGGGAAAAAAAAGAAAAGTAGAAGTCCCAACATGCTGACATCTTTGAATCATTTCTAATAAAGACATTTTTTATTCCCCCCCCCAAGTTAATGCTTTCTTACAATCGGCATTAGCATTTTCATTTTCAAGGCAAAGTTGTTTCAGTAAAATTTAAGCTGCCTGATTGAAGGCTGAATTGCCATCATTAAACAACTGACAGTCAGCAAAGGTCTCATTGGGTCCTTGCCTGATTTTTGTATAGGATGACTCTCTGTCCCTGACACCTGATTGATTTTGCCCTATTCCATTTCAATATGTGTACTATATTGATATAAACTTTACAAGAATCAATCTTATATAGTATATATTATATATATTAATATCTGACATTTTATATTTTATCTTATATCTTAATCCTCATGTTAGACTAGTAATAAACTCCTTTCAACTGTTGCTTACCAATTTTTTTCTTTGATTGATGAGCTCACCAAGAGGTCACTCTTCTGCTGGATCATTCAAGTCCCTGCTCTAGGGGCCAACTGTTGGAGTCCAGCGTCAGAGAATATCAAGAAAGTCAATCTGAATTAAATATCCATGAGGACAGGTGGAAAGATTTGCTTTGTAATTTTCATTTATTTATCTGAGGGCCAGAGTTTATATTCTTTTTAAGCTAGTATTGCATTAACACCTAAAGGACGCTATATAAATACCAGGGTTAATGTATAGACCATACTTTGACATTTGAGTTTGAACTTAATTAGTAATAACAAGGTATCTATCATAACAGGGTTGTAAATAGCAGTAACTATTAATAATAACGTATTTGTCAAAAGAGAGTTGTAAATAGTACTGCTGTGCTGCTTTGTTCCTGTCACATGCATTCTCCATCAAGATTATCCTAAATTTATCTCAAGCCTGACTTTCATTCATTGTAAAGAGAAGTGGTGAACCAGTGTTTGAATCATTCACCCTTATAGAGCACAGATCTCAAATAATAACTAAACTGGACTCTTGCTGTACATGAACTTATTCAATACTGGCCCTCCATAATTTAAAGTGAATGCAACAAAGGGCCTGGAGTCAGGAGTACTTGAGTTCAGACAGTTACTAGCTGTATAACCCTGTGCAAATCATTTAACCTATATTTGCCTCAATTAGAAAATGGGGATAACAATAGCATTTACCATCCCTTCAAAGTTGGTGTGAGAATCAAATGAGATAATATTTGTAATTAGCACAGTGCCTGGCACAAACTACATGCTATAAAAATCCTAGCTATAATGATGATGATGGTGGTAGTGATAATTACATTCAATGTGAAAATGATTTTCAAAGCAGACAAAACTAACAAGATGCTATATTTTTTTTGAAAATAATTTTAGTAGGAATTATCCAGTTCATTAGATAGTGGGAGTGGAGAGGTGTGTAGTAGGTCTTAGAGTTGTCTTAATTTGCATTTCTCTGATCAATAGTGATTTAGAGCATCTTTTCATATGATTAGAAATGGATTAAATTTCTTCATCTGAAAATTATCTATTCATATCCTTTGACCATTTATCAATTGGAGAATGGCTTGAATTCTTATAAATTTGAGTCAATTCTCTATATATTTTAGAAATGAGGTCTTTATCAGAACCCTTAAATGTAAGAATGTTTTCCCCATTTATCGCTTCCCTTCTGATCTTCTCTGCATTAGTTTTGTTTATACAAAATCTTTTTAATTTAATATAATAAAAATTATCAATTTGGTCTTAAATTATGAGTTCCAGTTCTTCTTTGAACACAAATTCCTTTCTTCTCCACAGATCTGGGAGGTAAACTATCTTATGTTCCTCTAATTTGCTTATAATATCACTCTTTATGTCTAAATCATGAACCCATTTTGACTTTATCTTAGTATGTGGTGTTAGGTGTGGGTTAATACTAGTTTCCAATTTTCCCAGGAGTTTTTGTCAAATAGTGAGTTCTTATCCCAAAAGCTGGGGTCTTTGGGTTTGTCAAACACTAGGTTGCTATAGTCATTGACTATTTTGTCCTAGGATCCTGTCCTATTCCACTAATCAACTAAATTTCTAAATTAAATTTGTGCAGCAAGAGAATTGTAGAAATATGTTTACCTATGTTGGATTTAACATATATTTAACATGTATAACATATATTGGATTGCTTGTCATCTAGGGGAGGGAGTAAGGGAAGGAAGGGAAAATATGAAACAAAAGGCTATGCAAGGGTCAATGCTGAAAAATTATCCATGCATATGTTTTGAAACTAAGAAGTTTTAAAAAATCAAAAAGGAGAATTATACAGAATAAAAAAATAGTGGGAGTTGAGGGCAATAAAAGAGTCAAGTTTATAAACCAGAGTGACTTCAATGATGGTGATGACTTTACAGAAATAGGAGCATAAGAAAGAGAGATGGGTTGGAAGAAGAATATACTCTGATGATGAGAACAACATTACAGAAGAAAGCTGTCTAGAAGAGATAAATCCTAATGATCCTATGAATAACCTCAATTCCCATTTCCTGGAGAGTCCCTTTTAATTCTATGTGTCTTCATTTTTGACTCTCATTAACATTGTACTATATTTCTCTGTGACCAACTACAATTGTTATTTCATAATATCCAACAAAATAATGTCAAAAATTGCATTATCTGATAGATGTTTATGCAAAATGGAGTCAGCCTCAAAGTGAAGATAGGTAGAACTATGGGCATAGATGAAATAATTGAGGAAGAAAAGGTAAAGGGGAAATGGTGCTGAGGATAGATTTCAACACATCTGCTATACCCTTCTCATTTTGGAGAGAACTCTCCCTTACATTTAGGAAGAAGGAAGGGATGCCAGTAAATGATACATATAAGGAATTTAAAGAGTTAGGACATTTGGGATAATAAATTGTGACTAAAACCAGGTGAGTTTTTTTTTTTTTTCTTTTTTGTGAACTTGAACTGCTTCTCTTCTTTTTGATACAGTATTTGTGCTTCTTTTTGTTATTGGTAATTGTGGAAGGAATTCAATGCTTAGTATAATTTCTGACACAAAGTAGGTACCTAATTAGTATTTATTGATTAATAGAATGATTGAATTTGGTTCTCTCTGTTCCCATTCTATAATATGAATCCCATATTTCTGGTGTAATGTTTTTCCATCATTATGTGAATAGATATTTGGTCCAGTGCCTCATGAATAACGTCTTTTCTCTCTCTCTCCCTCTCTCTCTCTCTCCCTCTCCCTCTTCCTCTCTCCCTCCTTTCCCCCCCTCTCACTCTCTCTCTTTCTGTGTATGTGTTGCTATTGTTTTTAGAAATTTATTGAAAGATTTTTTAATGGAATGACAGTATGCCTTATTGTTAGATGGGAGTAAAGTATACTTCTTCCTCCTCTGAAATATTATCAATGTGATTAAAGTACAAAAAGGAAATAAATTAAAGCCTACTAAGGTTCTAAAGGAAGGGCTCAGTTTTTTAGTATTTAACTCATGGCACAAGGTCCCCAAAGATTATAGATTCACCAAATGGATTTTTTAAGAGAACTCAAAAGTTCAATATTTTTCCTTGGGTCATGCTCACACACCAGAGTTTTTCTATGGAGCAATATCCAAAACAACACTTCAGATAGGTTTATGTCCATAACTCTCATTCAAATATTCAGGAAAACTCCTAGATATAGGGTATAGAGAGCACTTTATTTTCATCATCACAGAAAATTCATGTTTCAAAAGACTCAGGTGAGCCAATGAAATACAAAAGTAAATATTGTCCAAATAGGAAATTATATTATTCTGGGCTCATCACTTTTTATATCCTTTTCCCTATTGCTCTCAGAGGTAAAGACATTGGAAAACAACTCAAAATTCTTCTATGTTTATCTTAAACCTACACCAGTAGAACAATTCACGGTGTTACTAAGATTGGCAAAATCCAGATTTCTTGATCAGTCTTTCCACTAGCACAGGTTCAGTTTTTTACTGCTGAGTTTTAATGATTAGTGCTCAGCAGCTTTTGTATTTTCTCGCTTTTAACCCTTCAAAGTACACTCTGAGGCACTTTTCATCTTTACCCCAAACTGATTGGTCTGTATAGAGAGGCCAAGGGTAAATGTTAAGGCCTCACTGAGAGAATCTATGTCACTAGTTATTAAATAGAAAAATCATCCATGCTTTATAATAATTTTATTTTGGTGTGTTATTTTTCTATTTGTAGATAAAACAAACTATTAATTTCTCTTTAGGCTAGTTTTGTTATCTTGGGCATGCAATATCTCATTCACACATTTTCTTACTTTTTAATTGTTTCAAGGATGGATATGTACTTCTTGGGGAAAAAGGTAATTTTGATGATCCTGCCCAGTGCAACCTTGATTTTCATGTTCCTTAAACTATAAATAATAGGATTCATAAATGGAGGCAATATTGCGTAAGTCATTGAAGTCAAAAGATTCTGGACTGGGGAAGCGTCTGATAAAGGACTTAAGAATGTGACCATGGCAGCAAGAATGAATAAAAGGAAGATAATCAGTTGAGGTGAACAGGTGGACAAGGCTTTGTAGCGCCCTTCCTCAGAGGGCATTTTAAAGACAGTGGAGAAAATATAAGTGTAGGATATAACTAAAAAGCCAAAGCAGAATAAAACTAAAGTGGAACTGGTGGCAAGGAGTATATACTCAGTATCACGAACCTCAGGAGAAGAGACCTTCAAAACATGAGGGATGTCACAAAAAAAATGATGGATCACATTGGATCCTGAGAAAGGCAAACGGAACATGTTTCCTGTGTGTAGAGCTGAATAGATGATCCCACTGACCCATGAACTAGTTGCCACCCAAAGACAGCGGAATGGTGTCATGGTGACCCCATAGTGCAAAGGATGGCAAATGGCCACAAAACGGTCATAGGACATTGCCACAAGTAAAGCGATTTCTGTTGCAGCAAAGAAGATAGCAAAGAAAATCTGAGCAGCACAGCCCAGGAGAGAAATTGATTGATTTCCTGTCAGAGAATTCACAATGAATTTGGGAAGAGTGACTGAGATGTAGCCAATATCCAATAGGGATAGGTTACTTAGGAAAAAATACATTGGAGAGTGAAGGTGTGGGTCAGTGACAATGGCAGTGACAGTGAGGAGATTCCCCATCAGGGTTGCAATATATATCAGCAAGAAAAGAATAGCATGCAAGACCTGAAGCTCTCGAATGCTGGAATACTCCATAAGGAAGAATTCCATGATGATGGTATAATTGCTCATGTCTTCTGGGGTCCTGTAATTCATCTTGTAACAATATGGGTAGAGGATGCCAAATTCTAGAAGGAGAACAAAGAAGCACTTTATTACATAGAAAAGCCATTCTTATTCATTCTTATTCACCATGTTAGTGAGGTAAACAGATCATTTAAAAAAGACGATAATTTGATCATTCTCCTACCATCTCAGTCAATCCAAAAAGTGAAAATATATACCTCACTTTGCAAACTAGACCATCTTGAATTGACTTACTCAATAGGATCTCTTCTTCTGAGCTGCCCTATGCAAGTGCACACACACACACACACACACACACTACAACAATCCATGAATTTATTTGTTTTTGCAAGATATTAGCACAGCCTGATATAAAACATATATCTCTATACATACATATGGGCAGATCACAGATGATTAGACAGATAGATAGATAGATAGATAGATAGATAGATAGATAGATAGATGACACTTTATTGATTACTTTGTATTGCCAGACACATTGCACTGACTAAAACTTTAGTTTTAAGTGAGATTTCAGACACCTTGACATAATTATTTGCACATATGCATTTCCATTCTCTAGGGTGTCAAAGCTCTGGTGTGTTTCAGCCTCTTGTAAAGGTGAGCTCTAGTGATTGGAAAGAAGCTCCTTAATACATAACTGAATAATTGCTCAAGTCCTAGAAGAAGTGATTCAGAGGGAACTTTTAAATTGAATCACAGGGTTATAGACTCAGAGTTGCATGGGATTTTAGAGGTCATGGGCCCAATTCTCTTAATTTAAAGGCAGCATAGAAAGGTCCAGAATTAACTTGGGTTGGTACAGGTAATGTTTTGCAAAGCCAGTTTGCAATCTCAGATTTTTAGAAACAAAAGTAGGGCTCTTTCCTTTTAAACAACTCAAAGATATAGCCAGAGTTATTTGCTTTAAATCCTTTAACTTTTGTCATGAGAATAACTAGGATAGGCAACACTGTCTCCAGGAAAAGAAACTAAAATTTTTGCAAACTTTAAGTTGTACTCTTGTGAATTCTTGTAATTATTTGTTATTGTAGTAACAAAAGAATTTATCATTGATTAAATATGGTTTTGATAATATATTGAATATTCTTTTGTGGTCCACCAGTAATCTCCAAAGATTTGCTGTAAAAACATTTGTTTCAATTGATTTACAGTATTGCTATCTCAATTTTACATTCATCACCCTGATCTTATTCATTTTATTAATCAATTTTACTATATTAACTCCTCTAAGTAACATTAATTATTGCATGATTACTAGGACAGAATTTTCCTATCTTACCTTATCAACTTGGATTGTTTAATTTATTTTTTTCCTATTTTTGCAGCATGTTATTTTTAGGTGACAGGAGACATATTTGTTCAAATCAAAGATTCAAAAGCACAATGCATTAAAAAAAGAGAGAGAATATTTGTTTGTCCCTTAGCACTTATGTTAGAAATCATTGTCTTGTTCCTTAGATAGATAGATGATAGATAGATAGTTAATATGTTACATGTATTTTGTAATAAAAATAATATTCAATGAGATCTGTGATTTTATCAAAGTTGGAAGACATTAGGAAAGAAAATCACTCCTGTAACTTCAGTGATAGCAATTAATAATAGTCTTATTTTCTTCAAATTCTATCAAAAAATTTATTTGGAAAGAGGCATAAAAATAGTTTCTATAAAAGTCTGAATTTAAATCAAAGTTTTTCTTCAGACAGGGTCATTTTAAAATCTAATTTCATGATTCCTGTTAAATAAAAATAATAATTATAATATTAATTATAATTTAAAAATACTATATTTGCACAAAATAAGATCATAAAAATTCACATTTTTAAAAATATTTTCTCCAAAGAAATTCACTTACTGTGTACTTAACCAAAGGGTGAGAACAGATCTTATCCCACTTTAATAAAAATTTATACAGCTTCTTCTAACTTGCACCTGAAGTTACTTCAGGTGGTTTGTTTATGTGGGATAGAACAAAAATAATAAATAATAATTACCTGTTACTCCTTTGAAAAATATATCTCTGAAAATCATATTCTCACTTCAATCTCTGTGAGATGATGAAAGTATTACACTCATATTATGGATGAGAAAAGAAAGCGTGGAGCAGTTAAATGATATATTCAGTTACACAACTACTATGCAGTGGTTTTCAAACTTTTGTTCTCAATATTCTCTTATACCATTAAAAATTGTTGCGAATTTGTCCAAAGAGTTTTGTTTAAATGGGTTATGTTTATGGATATTTACCATATTAAAAAATAAAAAGTAATTTTGACGTTGTAGACCTTCTGAAAGTCTTTTTAAGACCCTCAGGATTTTTTGCAAACCATTAGAGGAAGGATTTAAGCTACAGTTTTCCTTAAATCAAGTCTGCCATTCCATAATGACTCTCTAAAGGTAATTCCTTAGACAGAGTTCAATTCCAAGACTTCTAAAACCCACTTAGTTAAACAGATTAGTCATTCAGAAAAGAAATATCAAACAAAACAATACCTTAACAAAGAGTTGTGACATTTCTCCTTGTCAATGGTTGTATTGATTGCTTTTCTTTACCACATAACAGGTGATTGGCAATATCCAAAGATTACCTCCATCTTCACTGAATTGGTGCTTTTCTCATTTGGAGCTTCATTGGGCAAAGGGAACTGATACTTTCCCATTTTAACTTACTAGATTTGCTGAAATTTTGATGAACATAATGTGAGTGGAAATATACTGTCCAATGTATTTTGAGAAATGCTTCTCGAAGTCACCAGTAGAGCCAAGGTTATAATCTCATCTTTATTAGCCACAACTTCTTTAGCCTTTCCCTTGAGTGTAATTAGTTGAGGCAGATGTCCTTCTATTAATAACATGGAGAATAGAGTTTACTCTTTAATGTTATATGATTCATCATTAGGATCTCTGTAGTCCATGAGGATCTTTCATTCAATACAGTCCAAAATTTAAGTCCATTTAGCTTGTTTTCTATTATGTTACTTTAGAGGGAAATTTTGATCATCTTGAGAAAAAATATTGAGTATACTGAAGTATGCATGGTTGTCTACTTATCATATCAACATATAATATATTCTATAATATATTTTAATATCTCTTTTAATTAGCTCTATTTTATGTATATAAAATGCATGGACTTTTAGGGGAAATCTGAATCACTTCTATTTGGATTGTTTAAGAAAATTCTGAAGATCACCTCACAGGATAAGATACCAGACTCTGAGATCATTTCTCAAATTAATCTGCCTAACACTCCAACTCTATTGTAGAGAACATAACTCTGTTGGACTGGACACATCGTTTGATTGACCAAATGTATGCTTTCAAAAAGTATGTGGAAAACTCACACAGGGCAAGCACTAACAAGGTGGTCAGAAATTTGATATAACTACAACTCTCAGAGTTTCTCTTAAGAACTTTAGAATTGATTGTATGAAATGGGAGACACTGGCCCAGAAATGACCAGCTTGGTCCCCTCATCAAAGATGATGTGCTCTATGAACAAAGCAGAACTGAATTAGCTCACAAGAAACTCAAGATGTGCCAAGTTAGATAATTTCCTCTAAATGATGATAGGGTCTATTTATATCTGAGCTGGGGATGAGCATTTCAATCTCATATTGGTCTGTTCAGCCAAAGGCAGACACACTGTAATTTGAATCTAACATAGTGAGGTTATTTTGGTCCTCTTTGAGAATGAAGGACAACAACTAACCATTCAACACCTTTAATGCATTGAACATCTCTTGATTATTCAATATCAAGCCTAGATTACTCTATCCTAACAGGTCTTGATCCATACTGGTAGATAGAGGAGATATTCCATAAAAGTATTATTAACTAACCTTTTGAGAGCTTTTCTATCTTTTGCCTCATTGTACTATTCAGAAGCCAGTGTGAAACACTGGAGATACTTCTCCTTGACTTTTGAGATGGTTCATCATTTAAAGGAAATTTATTTTGAGACCCAGTCTTCAGAACACAGAAAATTTGGGTTAATGTAGATAAAATGGTAGGTTTACTATAATGAATAAAAAGCAAAGAAAAAAAAAACAAAAATAAAGCTAACAATGATATTATAGTATTCCTAAGATAACCAGAAATGTTATACTTTCAATTAAATTCTCTATTAAATCTCCCCCCAAAACTGTTTTGCTTGCATCCCATAAGTGTTGTTATGTTGTCTCTTTATTTTCATTCTCTTGGATGAAATTATGAATTGTTTCTCTGATTTTTATTGATCACTCTTTTTTTAAGAATCAGAGTATTTAATTTCCAATTGATTTTTAGTCTATCTTTCCCTGGCTCTTTATTGAATATAATTTTTATTGAATTGTGGTCTGAAAGGGAAGCATTTATTATTTCTGCCTTTCTGCATTTCATTGTGAGGTTTTTATGCTTGAATTTATGGTCAATTTTTGTGTATGTGCTACATACTGGTAAGAAAAATGTGTATTCCTTTCTGTCCCTATTCAATTTTCACCACAGGTTTATCATACCTATTTTTTCTAAGAGCCCATTAACCTACTAAGTTTCTTTCTTGTTTATTTTGTGGTAACATGCATCTGACTATGAGAGGGGAAGGTTGAAGTCCCCCACTATTGTATTTTTATTTTTTACTTCTTCCTGTAACAAGCTTAAAATCTTCTCTAAAAGTTTTGCTGCTGTACCACTGGATGCATATACATTTAGTATTGTTGCTACTTCATTGTTTATGTACACTTTATAAAGATACACTTTCCTTCCTTGTCTGTTTTAATTAGATCTATTTTTATTTTTGCTTTATCTGAGATCAGAATTGCTA
>JAJPUD010006406.1:8622-43211 GCA_023553655.1 Myrmecobius fasciatus
CCCCCTCCTCAGTACTTTGCTTTTGATGACCCCCTCCCCCAAACCCTTTAGATCCCCTCCCCCTGTTTTTACTCCTTTCCCCTGATTCTTCTATTTTCCCCTTCTATTAGTTTATCCCTTTCTTTTCCTCCTTTCCCTCCCACTTCCCTCTAGCAACAGACAAGTTTCTATGTGAAATCAAGGATCTGATATACACTTTTAGAGCCCAACCTGATGAGGGTAAGATTTACACAATGCTCATCTCCCTCCCCTCTTTCTCTCAATTATATTAGGTTTCCTTTGTCTCTTCAAGAGTTTTTACCTTGTTTTTACCTCCTTTTTTTAGATCTTATTTTATCACTTTTTCCCTCTTTTCCCCAGTATGACAACCTTTCCCCTCTAGTTCTCTTTTTCATATTATCAAAGTAATATCTAGTTAATTATACCCCCAAACTTTAAGTATCCCCCTAGTAAAAATAAAGTTCTCAAGAGTCCTTTCCTTTTTACTTTTTTATGCATCTCTTGAGTTCTGTGTTTGGATGTCAAATTTTTTGTTCAGATCTGGTCTTTTCATTAGAAATAGGTGAAATTCACCTATATCATTGAATGACCATCTTCTTCCCTGGAGGATAATGCTCATTCTAGCTGGATAGATTATTCTTGGCTGTAATCCAAGTTCCTTTGCCCTTGAGAATATGTGGTTCCAGGCCCTTCGATCCTTCAATGTGAAGGCTGACAGATCGTGTGTGATTCTAATTATTGATCCTTGGTATTTGAATTGTTTCTTTCTAGCTGCTAGCAGAATCTTTTCCTTGGTGTGATAGTCCTGAAATTTAGCCATGATATTCCTTGGGGTTTTAATTTTGGGGTCTCTTTCAGGAGGTGATCAGTGAATTCTTTCAATGGTGATTTTGCCTTCTGATTCTACAATCTCAGGGCAGTTTTCTTTCAGGATTTCCTGGAAGATAGTGTTTAGATTCTTTTTTTCATCATGACTTTTAGGAAGTCCAATAATCCTTAGATTGTCTCTCTTAGATCTATTTTCCAAGTCAGTTGTTTTTCCTAGGGGATATTTCATATTTTCTTTTAATTTTTCATTTTTTTTCTGTTTGACTGATTCTTCAAGTCTTAGTGAGTCATTCACTTGCATTTGTTCAATTCTTATTTTTAAAGTGTTGTTTTCTTCAGTTACCTTTTTAAGCTCCTTTTGTAACTGGCCAATTGAATTTTTTTTTGTTCATTGCACTCTTTTTCCACTTAGTAATTTTATTTTTCAATAAATTGGTGTCTTTTTCATATCTCTTTTGCAGGGCATCATATCCTTCTTGCACTGATTTCAATTTATTTTCCCATTTATCCTCCAGCTCTCTTATGAAGTTCTTTATGCAATCTTCCAGAAAGGCATTTTGAAAAGGGGACCAGTGAGGGTTCTTAATAACTTCCTTTGGAGTTTTGTGTAAAGGAACCTCAGGTTCTGGGATCATCCCTTGTTTCTCTTGATAAAAGCTGTCTATGGTGAGAGCTCTCTTTTGCTTCCTCATTTTTTTTAGACAGTGTGGATATCTCTTTAAGGCCTGGAAAAACTCTGGATAAAGATCTTTGCCCTGGGGCAATTTGGCGAATTTTCTTAAGGTGCTGGGCCAGTGGGGGCTAGGACTAAGTCCAAATTACTCCTTAAATAAGGCAAGTCTGCCAGAACACCTGCTCCCTATCAGGGCAGAGTGTCCTGAGTGCCTCAGATAAACTCCAGGTGTTTGGAGTTTGGAGTTTGGAGTTTCTGCCACGCTGAGCTGAGTCCCACCCTCACTTCCTGCCTACACCTGAGTCCTCTGTTTATCCCTCTGTCTGAGTTTAACAAACCTGATATGAAGTTCTTCAGAAAGCAGTGTCCAAATATTTCTGGATTTGTTGACTTGAAGATCAGTTCAGAGGCTTATTTTATTGTTGGTTTGAGAGAAGATCGGAGGAGGACGAAGACAGTCATGTTTTCACTCAGCCATCTTGGCTCTTCCCCCTCAAAGTCCACAAGAAACATTTTTAACAGAAAGATACACAGTGTTAAAATGAAAGGCTTGACCAGAATCTAATAAGTTTTGGCTGAATAAATGGGAGAAGTTGGAACAGAAATAGTAATCATGATCTCAAACAAATGAAACTGAAAAAAAAAAAAGATCTGATTAAAATAAGAGAAATTGTGTTTTTTTAAAGGTAACACAGATAATGAAATAATATTTCTAAAGAATTGCATTTTTCCCTAATAAATGCCTCATTTCTCAGGTATATAGATTTTTTTATTGAGTCCAAGTAATAAAAATAAAAGCCATTTTCCAATTGATAAATTATCAAAGAATATGAACAGGGAGTTTCCAGAAGAACAAAGCAAAGTTATCTATTGTCATATAAAAATTCTTTAAATGGCTATTGATTAGAGAAAGGCATTTTAAAACACTGAAATAGCACATTACATTAAAAAGAAATGGCAAGTTCTGGAGGGAGTAAAAAATAATAATAATCACACAAATGAAGAGAAAATAAGTATATAAATGAAGTGTTCTTACAAGTTTGAATTATTCCTACAATTCTGGAGAACAATTTGGAACTATGGCCAAGGAGCTATAAAATTATCCAAATTCTTTAACCAGCCAATGCCCCTTCTAGATCCATGCTCCAAAAAAAAAATAAATAAAAATGAAAATGACTTCTGTATAGAGACATATATAAAACAGCTTTTTTTTGAGAAAGCAAAGAATTAGAAATTGAGGGACATTTCTCAATTTAGGAATGGCTGAACAAGTTGTGGCATAAAATCGTAATGAAGTACTATTGTGCTAGAAGAAATAACATGAGGAGTCATTTAAGAAAACAAAAGGCAAGTTTTACATGTACTGATACAAAGTGGACTGTTCTGCCCAATAAAGTTGTCTCAGAGAAATCCCACAGAACTCATGATGAATTTTTAAAAAAAGCTATCTTCCTCCAGAGAGGAAAATGAACTCTGAATAGAAATTGAAGCATAAATTTCTCATTTTCTTTAGTTTTTTTTTTGCTTCATCATTATTATTTTGGTGATATAACTCACATGGAAATATATTTTGCATGATTGTATATATATATATATATATATATATATATATATATATATATATAATTTATGTTATACTACTTGCCTTTTTACTCAGTGGATGAGAAGATAGTAGGAAAGAGAGAATTTGAAACTCATTTTTTAAAGTACTAAAATAAAGTTATAAATTTATATTTATTTTTATTTGAGTTCAAAGTGACTTTATATCAGTAAATAACCATTGTATTTATTTACAATTGAAAGGATATGTGAAAATCACACAAGAGTAGGGCATAGAAGTCAAAAAGCAAAAACAATAAATTCCTCAGTGCTTATTTTTTTTTAATAATAGAGAAACATTTCCTAGCCACTGTGATAGCACACATACTGGAAGAGTAAAAAGAAAGTATGATCATAGATAAGGAAAATACAGCTGTACTATATGTATTTAGACATTTCAATCTATGAGTAATAACTTGCAATGGAAACATAAAAGCAGGGGGAAAAAAGGGGGAAATGATAAAGAAATGAGTCCTGCTGGCAATGTAAATCATGTATGTATATGTATATCTGTGTGTATATATATATATACAACCACCTTAACCCACACCATACGTGTATATCTATGTGTGTGTGTGTACATTCATGTATGTAATACATATATAACAAATGCACACATGCATAAATAAATAAATATACATATATATATATACCATCTGTATATATACATAGGTATGTATACATATATATTTTCATGTTTGTGTGAGATGTATATGTATAGCACCTATACATATATATGTACAACATATATTGTGTTTCTGTGTGAGAGATATGTTTGTATATATCTCCCTTTCCATCTATCTCTCTCAAATGAAGCTTATTTGAGGCTGTTCTTGACTCCTATTATTTTGTTCTTTTATTGACACTCTATATAACCTTAGTACATTTGAAAGCAGCAAGTTTATTTTTACACTTACAACTCTTACAAGATGAGCTTTCTACAGCTCCTATAAGTTATCTCACCTATCCACCTCACTGAAGTCTCTGAAGCAATGTTTACCATTTTCCTACTTATAGATCCACTCACATCACATCAGCTGCAGAGATTCAGTTGCAAGGCATTCCTAAAGGTCATTGCTCTTAGCCCCTGCTGTTATATTGCTGTTTTGGCATGAAGCATTTCAGAGATTCAGTCAGCCCTTAGAGAAAAGCTCAATAAGCAATTAACAAAAACAGAATTCCTAAATCAAGCATATGTCTTTACTCTTCCATTCTTTAGAATTACAATTAAAACCTTCTCATCTGTATGTGTTTAACATTGTAAGCCACATGTTCATGATTAATATTATCCCCAAAGCAAGAAAATTATCTTTGCAAGATGGAAATTGGATAATATGTCACTGACCAGATGTACACAGTGTTGACCTCTATATGCATCCTTTTGATACCAAGTTAGAAATCCAGACTTGACATAGCTATTAAGAAATTACAGAGGAAGCAACTGTGACAACATACCTTGCATCTGCTTATTTTTGGTATGAAAGAACTCACCTGTGGGATTGTAGAAATTTTCTCAGAACTCTCTGAAAGTTTTCCCAGTTATCTAAACCCTACAACTTGATTTACATGAGTACATTACAAGGCCTATATAGTCTTTTCCCCAAGGAAATAAACATATAATGAGACAAAGAGTTTCAGCAACCTGCTTTCCTATGCATCCTTTCAATTTATAGTATAGTTTTGTAAAACATGGGTGTTAAGGGAGCTGTTCAAAGATTCTATTCCACCAGAGAAAAATGTTACTTCAGTCTTTAATAGAGGAAAGTATCAGGAAAGGCTCTTTCCTTTGAAAAACTCTTACTCTACCTCATCCCTTTAACAGGAAAAAGAAGAAAAGTTAAATATGCATTATATAAGTTTTGGTTTAAAGCAAAGTATACCAGTCTAGGATTCAGGACACAAGTTCAAATTATAGTGTTGCTTTGCTGCTAATAAACAATGTGACTGAGGACAAATCACTTGACTTTTCTGAATCCAAGTTGACATATTTGAAAATTATGAATTTGAAATAACTTTAATAATCTCCAATATGTTCTATTTTCTTTCTACCTCATTAATTAACAAATATTTGCCTCAACTTGAGCTGTCTCAAGGTCACCATCAATTCTATTTCTGTTTTCTGATAAGAAACATTGATTAAGTGTTTATAAATTCATATATTGATAAATAAAAGCAAACATTAAGCATATTTTATGAATGTTTAAGAAATTTAGGAGAAAGACAACTCTATCAGGTTTTGACCATTAATAACTTCTTTGATTTCTCAGTCCTTTCCCCACTGTACTAGATTAAATAAAGGAAATAAAGTTGGACCAGAATAAATAATTCATAATAATCCATAACATACATTTTTACTTTCAGCCCTACTTTTGTCATATTTAATAGCTAGGGTAAAGTGTTTTCTTTCAAATCCAGTTATGCTCGAAGAGTGATGCTGTCCCTTTGGGGGAATAGGGGAGATATCATTAATATCTTGAGGATCCAAGCTGACTTTGTCCTTATTTAAACTAACATTGAGATATAACATTTATCATGCAACTATTGAGACCTCATAAGAATTTGCCAGAAAACTCCACATAAAACATCAGCCATGGAGAGTTCCATAACTAACAGTAAAGGGTACCTCAATGTCTATTTCAAAGCTGATTTGATGAATATAGAAAAGGTCAAACTAAAAATAACCAGACTGAATCAGTTATAAGCATAGGAACATATGCCTCATTTAATAATGAACTCCAAGTTTGTACCATCGTTTAAGTGGTATCATGAATGCTAATTCTGACAGTAAAGGGTTATGAACTACCTGCCAACTTACGGCTGGCACAAGGTCAGGCACTTATATTGTTAATGAAACCCTGATGTACCAGAAGGTGAGTGATTGACATGAGTGGGTTAGGGGAAAGGAACTGCTCAAGTACGATGGTGCATTCAAAATGACACAGTGTCCTAAGACACAAATGATTGCACTCCATCTGTTTGTAAAAATCCAAGCAAATATCCCCTGCACAGCAAAATTCCTACAAGATTTTTTTTTCTGTTGAATGTTTAGGTGTTATAGATGATAAGTATTTTCATTTTCTTCCTCTCTATTTATTTCGATATTTCCAAGATACCACATTAAGCTCTTCTCACACATCCGATAATAACCAAGAGGCGCATGTAAGCATGAGGGTAAGATTATCATACTTGCACCCTAAATGTGCCTTCTCAAAAGCTGGATAATGTTATGGCTGGTTAAGATTTTTTTTAACTATAGTCATCATGATAATGGAATAGAAATATAATTTAACTTTTTAAAAGAAATCTTTAAATAAAAAAGACCTAAAGCATTAATATGCTGATGAAAGTGGGTAATGCTTTTAAATAATCTGAAAACATATATTCTTGCTAGTTCTCACTTTTTATCATATCATCAAACACTTTAAAACTCACTTAAAAAACACTTTAGCTTTCTGTCTGCCTTTTAAAAAGACCACTCTGGAGGCTGGAGGCATTGTTCTGACTCCTTCACACTCCTCCTCCCCATATTGGTCATTTTTTTCTTATTCATGACTTGAGGACCTAGCTGAGAAAATAATTATTGGAAAAAACAAAAACAAAAACAAAACAACAACAACAAACAAACAAACAAACAAAAAAACCCTGCCATTGAGATTATACTCTTACATCTGGTGGATGTATTAATACATCTATATCATCAAAGACACTCAAGAAAATGCTTTATGGTCTACACATTTTCAAAGTGAGGGCTTCTGGCTGCTTAGTGCATATCTGTGGCCATTACAACATCATTTCCATGCAGACTTGATAACAATGAGTTACTTTTCAGAATTGTGGAATGTGTGAGCTAAAAGAGGCTTTATGTTCTAACTTGTCCAGGCCTTTAGAAAAGATCAAAGATTAATGTAAAAATGGAAAGAACACTCAGATACCAGTTAGCTGAACTCCTTTATATTATGCTTAAGGAAACTGAGGTTTAGGTAGTTTAAGTAGATTACTCAAAGTCCATTAAGTTCTTTGATGACAAATCCATTACTCCATTCACTCTATCATGCTGCCTTCTTTTTTTTTTTCATATTATTTTAGAAGTGTAGTTCCCAATAAATTTAATTACTTCTTCAACATCACAATTAAATGAGTAGTAGAGCTAAAACTAGAATTTTACCCTCTTAATTCACTAATCAATGCATCAAACATACAATCAGCAAGTGTCAATAAAGAATTTAAAATGTATAAGGCAGTAAGAATATAAAGAAAAAAGGGTCATTTCTTGCTCTCAAGGAACTTACATCTTCTCTTATTCTCAGTTTCTCCATGTATAAAGCAAGGGTCGTTGATGACTTTGAAGATCTAAATCCATTGTTCTGTGATCCTATAATTCTAGTATGAGAGACCGCACACACACACACACACACACACACACATGTATGTATATACACACACACACACATACTTATGTGTATATATATATATATAATCATGGGTATGCTGGAACCATCCCCAAGGTCCAAGACTTAAGTGTTATATTCTCAATATTAGGATTTACATCAGAATTATCAGGAAAGGTTATAAATTATCTTAATACATTGTTTTGCTTATTTTCTAGACTTAGAAAAATAACAGAGAAAATTCAGTTTATATTTTTAAAATGAGATACTACTTTTTTTTTAATTTCCAAGAGCCAGCACACCTTGAAATACAAAATAAGATACAGAATAAATAGAAGATAACTTTAGAGGAAAAGGCAAAGGGTGTTGGGAAAACTGGAAAGAACATCCTTTAGAAGATAATATTTGAGCTGAGTCTAGAAATCACTAGAAAAATTTGGAACCAAGAGATGAGTAGGGAAAACATTCGGATTAAAAAAAAAAACAGCTTTTTCAGAAGCCAAAGAGATGGATGATAGTCTTGAGTTTGAGGAACAATAAGTAGTCAGATTGCACAGAAATGTATAAGAAGTTGGAAAGATAAAAATAAAGCAAATTGTAAAGGATTGAAAATGCTCAATTAGGATGTTTATATGAGTACCTAGAAATAATAAGGAGCCACTGAAGATTATCAAGTATGAAAGTGGCATTAAAAGAACTCTGCTTATTAAAATTACTTTGATGACTATGGAGATGATGGATTGAAATCAGAAGAGATGATGTAGAGAGAGTAATTATAAGGTTAATGCAATAATACAGGCATAACATGATACAGGCCTGATTGAGGCTAGTCGTGGAATGAAAGAAGAGAAAAATATATACCCAACATATGTTATGGAGTTAAAAATGAGTTTTTTATATGGGATTAGAGTGAGAAGTCAATGAACACATTAAGTGTGGAAAATATGGCAATTGTAAAGCTAGTGCGTGCCCTTCGTAAAAATAACAGAGTTCAGAATAAGGATGCATTTGTGAAGGGAGAGATAATGAGTTGTGCTTTGGAGTTTGAGAAGCTTTTTGAATATCCATTTTCAGATACCTGAAAGACAGTAGATAAGGGTATGAAATATATGGTAACAATCAGGACCAAATTTAGAAAACTTAGAATCAAGCTCATCCCCATCAATTCAGGTTATATGTATACAACCAATAATTCATAATAATAACACTTAAACACTTTTTTTACCCATAAAGCAAAACAAACAAACAAAAACAGTAATATTTTAAAAACCAGTATGTATCACAAAACATATAAACTCAGAACATTCACTCACCAATGCACTGAGAAGTAGGAGGAGAATCACGAGAAAGGAACATCACAAAATTCATAAAGATGAGAATTTTAGTCTATAAATACTTATATAATTTATTTCTTCCTTTTATTTTTCTCTGTCCTTCTCCATCTCCCTTCCTTCCTCCCTCCCTCCCTCTGTCTCTGTCTCTGTCTCTGTCTCTGTTCAATTACACATTAGAAAATACTTTCTTTTCTTCTTTAGGTATGAAAATTATAATCAGGAAAAATTTCGCCCATGTACTTGAATTAAGAATTGGAGGAAAAGGTAGAAATTACAAATGAGAGTGCATTGCTATCACTGGGAATGCTTACTGTAGCACATTGAACCAGCAGATAAAATGTCTATTTGTATAATGCACAGGAGTTCCATTTGGATGAAACATTACGTGTTTAAAGGAAAATAATGAGAAGTTAAGTTGGTATTGTAGATTATTTTTTACTAGAGGAAATAGGGAGTCCCTGAAGTATTTTGAGGAAGAGAATGACATGTGTAGATTACAATCTGTCAGAATATTATTTTTGCAGCTACATGGATGGTGAATTAATAAGTGAAAAGACAAGAAGCACAAATATTAATTAGGTGATTAATAATAGTGGTGATCAGATATAACAGTCACTTGAACGAGGGGGGATAACCATGAGAATGAAAGGAAAAATGAAAAAAATAAGTATGAAGGGATAATTTGAAATCTATTACCAAACATGAGCAAATGGTTGGTTAATTGCTTTCAAAGAAATGGGGAAGACTGAAGGATTGATGCATTTAGGGTAGGATTATAGATTTATAAAATATAGAGAAGATGGGAGAAGGCTCAGTAATCACTGAGTCCATACTTTACCCTGAAATAATCCCTCCTGAAACAAAACAAATAAGTATTCATCTATCAAGTATCAAATGAAAACATTCCCTCTTCTAATCAACTCATTCAACCCAAAGTTTTGGGTTTCTTTAATATTTTTTTGAATTTTTTACTCTAATAAGGCTTAAATTTGCTTCTTTATAACTTCCCCACTGCTGCTGATTCTGCCATCTAAGATCAAGTGGAATGTCTATTCCACATTCCATATGAAAATCTTTCAAATATTTGAAGATAGTTGTCATAACTCTTCCCTTATGCAGACTAAAACATCCTCATTTCAAATGATCTTCTTGCATCCTAGGATCAATGACTCATAATCCTGACTTATTTTGTTGAATATAATCCACATTATCAATGCCCTTCTAAAATTGTAATGAGCTATAATCAAACACAACACTGCAGATGATATCTGACTAGGGCAAAGTACATTTGTATGATAATTTGAATCTCTCTCAATGTAATCAATGAATGAATGATTGTTTTCTTTGATATCATACTTTTGACTCATATTGACTCACATTAAAAGCTCTGTGTGTGTGTGTGTGTGTGTGTGTATTTCCAATTGCAGAATAGTCTTCCATTTTCCATCTTATATATGTATAGTTGAAAATTATGATTTTTAGAATTCTAAATGTTCAAAGTCCTTTATGTCCATTATATCATTTTATCTTCACAATAACCCCTTGAGTTGGACAAGGGTAATTATTATCATGAAATTTTATATATGAGGAAATTGAAATTTTGATTTCCCCATGGTCACACAGCTATTAACTGCTAGAACTAGCCAGTGGACTGAAGTCTTCATATTACAAATTTGCTAGTTTTTTCATTATACTGTACTACATTGTTTCACTTAAAAAAAAAGCTCAATTCTGAAAACTAATTTATTATTACTAAATAAGTTATACCTATATTTTAGAATGGTAATGGATTTTATTTAAAGATATTACATGAGAGTTTCATAAATTTAGACTTTTTTTGTTGTTATATTCTACCAGGAGGCCAAACTTGCTTAACATTTCCATACGGTAATACCTCTAATTAAGACATAACACACATTAAGAAGTAAAGAATAAAAAGAAAAAAATATATAAAATTTTACTGATTAATCTTCATTGATATGAACAATAAGTGGAATTTACTTTATGTTCACTGCAGATATAAACACAAGTTAATCATTCAAACAACAACTATTTATTAAGCACAAATTATATGTCAGGCACTATGTTTGGTACTGGGTACACAATTCACATATGTATGTGTGTATATGAAATAAATATTAAGAGAATACATATAAGTAAAGTTATAGGCATTTTTGGGAGAGAAGGAATTAGTCCTCTACTTGAAGAAATTGCTAAAGGCTTTTAGAAAGTTTTTATAGCTGTATCCTGAAGGAAGAAATATTTACTGAGGTGGAGGAGACTAGGGAGTGCATTATAAGGATATAGAATAACCACTAAAGCGGCAGGGAGATAAAAGTCTTAATTTCATAAAGCAGAATAGCAAATAAGACAGTTTGACTAAAAGATAGAATGCCTAAAGGAAAATAATGTACATCAACAGTATGTTAAAAGGCAGCTATTAAGTAATCACTTATGTTCCAGGCACCTCACTAAGCACTGCAGATACACAGAAAGGCAAAAACAGGCCCTGCCTTCAAGGAGTCCCCTTTCTAATGGGGAGACACCATAGAAATAACTATGTTCATGCAACATATGAGTACCCTAGAAAGTGATCTCAAAGAAATAAGCAATTACAAGAGGAACCAGAAAATGCCTTTTGCAGATGATAATATTTAAGCTAAATCTTGAATTAAGCTCAGAATCAAGAGGTAGATACAGCAAAATAGATTCTATCTATCTTAATTCCATGAAGCAGAATAGCAAATAAAACAGTTTGATTTCTTCTAGAGAAGAAAGGCATAGATATTGTAGTAGATACAGCAAAAATTGACAACTAAATGGATTTGTGGGATGAGTGAAGTATCAAGAATAATGCCCCAGCTTCAAATTTAGAAGAGTAGAAGGAATCTTTTGAGGGAAGAGGGAAATCTGGAAAAGGGGAGATTTTGGTGGGAAAGATACAAAGTTCTATATTTATCATGCTAAATTTAAAATGTCTCTGGTATATCCAGTTTCAAATGTCTAACAGGAAGTTGCTGATTGAGATGATGAGAGAGACAGATTGAATATAAAAATTTTATTTCTTTGTTTTTTTAAGAAAGTAATTCTCAAAGCATAGTGACTTGTTCTTGAACTGTTTCTATCTGAATATTATTAGAAAAGTTGAAGAGAACAAGAATGTGTCAAAACTTTTAAAAATTAAATAAATAAAACTGTGGTCCTGGGGATCCAAACACTTTTGCATATAAAGAGCTTTATAAAATTTAAAATACTACATAAGCATTAGATATTATTTTCTATATTTCGTTATAATATATTTTAAAAATATGACTACTAATATTCACAACTGTTGCTTTTTGGACCATAGAATCTGTAAATTTTTAGAAATCTGAGAGGAAATCTAAGTTCACCTTCTTCCAAATGCCATCTTTGATTTAGTGATCTAACTTGTGTTGGCTTTGTCATCTAGCTGGTTATTTATTTTTGTGATGGGAAGCTCATTCTTTTTTTAGGTAATCCACTTCATTCTTAGAGAGTTTAAAAGTACAGACAATTCTTTCTTATTAAAATATCTCTTTAAAATGTCTTTCAGTTGTTATAGGACTTTACTTAAAAATCTATTCTTTGTGATCAATCCCATCTGGCTAACGTAGAAAGGTGAGCCAAGGTGGACCTCTATTAGAAGCATATTTTGGTATAATCAAGAGATGATTAAAGGACTAGGGGAACAGTTATCTATTACTTCTGGTTTAAGCAAAGAGAATGAAGAATGCCCTGAATAAGAGAATGAGGGGTGGCGTGAGATGGGATGTATGTCCAAGATGTTTGATGTCAATTCAACAAAGCTCTATCCTTCAGGAGGCAGAGAAAGTAATCCACTCTTATCATTGAGGGCTTATGAAATTAGAGCTGCCTTCCTGATCTGCATCTTTTCATTGATGCAGATCAAGAAGGTGACTCTAACTTCATAAATTCTCACTTTAAAAGACCAATTGTATACTTTTATCAATATCCAAAAGTTTAGAGAGTGCTTTGCTTGTATTCAGACCTATTTTTGATCAATCCATTAGCCAAATCTTCAGATCTATACTTTGAACTTTGCCTCTTGATTGGTGATGAGTCCATTATCAAGATAGATTTACTTGTTTCTCCTGTTTCTGACCTCTCTGAAAAAAGTATTTGATAACTGAGTACTCAATCACTTTCACTCCTTTCCTCTCTGCTGCCTCATTGTTTTTTACTCTTCCTGAATTTTGATTGATTTTTTCTAATTTGTTTTGCTACATAAGGGTCTTACATATTACTCTCCAACTAGATTCTAAGTTCCTTGAGGTTAGAAACTGAGTATTTTTTCACATTTTTATATCAATACCTAGAAAAAAAGTTATTAACATGGGTTTATTAAATTGAATAGAATTAAATTTTTCTAAAGTTATTACATTTTAATTCCAGGCTAAGAATCTATAAATAGTAAGTCCAAACATGGTGAAATGCAAATATCCATCTGTAAGACATTTGATATTGGTTATCTGAGGAGAAAAAGTCAATGTTAGATTAATATTAGGTAAAGCTTTATCAAGTATAAAAAAATCAGAATAAGATATTCTGCCTTAGTTAAGCTCTACATGAAGGCATTCTTGAACAATATCATAACATTTCATCAAAGGGATTTTTAAAATGAAATAAAATGAATAGAGAAAGGGACTTAAAATATTTTAAACTTCAAAAAAGTATAACTTTTAGTATCTCACCTTGGATTCTTGTGTAATTGTGCAGAACTGGGGTACCTCCATGATATATATTACTGAAATTATTTTTCTTTTTGTCTCCTTAGCAATGTTTTCTCAATTGCTATCTCTTTAAGAATCAAAGGAGCCCTGAGACAAGAGAAATAGGCACACCCACACACTCACACACATACACTGAACAAGTACTGTAGATTGCATTTCCCCTAAATATTGAAGAGTGAGATGAAACTCTTGAGTCCTTTAATATCTAATCTAAGAGTTTGTGCAACATTCTAAAGCTTGATCTCTATGTAAATGTCTCTCTTTTTCTCTCCAAGCTGAATAATAGCTATCAATTATGAAGTACTTTAGAAGTAGCTAGGTGTTACAATGGACAGGTCTGGTGACAGGAAGATTCATTTTTTTGAGTTCAAATCTGACCTCAGACAGTTCTTAGCTGTGTTACCCTGGGCAAGTCAAATGACCCTGTTTGCCTGAGTTTTCTCATGTGTAGAATGAACTGGGAAAGGCAATGACAAACAATTCCAGTACCTTTGACAAAAATACAACAAATGGGGTAATGATTGAAATGACTGAATAACATTAAATACTCCTTTAATGTTTCTAAATGTTCTTCACATACGTTATTTCATTTGATGAATGAAAACATTAAAAAAAAAACCAACAACAATAACAAAAAAAAAAAAAAACAGAAAAAATCCTAGAAGTTATAAGGAGAACTATTATTGTATTGACATTATGGAATTTTAATAATGATTAAAATCTCTGAAGATAGAAAATTAATTACTTTGGGAAAGGTTTACATTCTATTTTTAACCAACTTCTTTTCCAACATTAAAAATAACAATAACCTAGTTTCCTTACATTACCATTAAAAGTTTTTATTTCAGAAAAGGGCATTCCAAAATCTTTACTTAGAATAGACTGCAAAAAACTTTCATTGCAGAGAAACTCTCCAGTTACAGAGAGCCTCAGGAAAAACTGGCTCTAATTTAAGGTCTAAAGCCAGGCCTGACTCAATTAAGTCTCATGGTTCCAGCTAAAGATTAGAAAGAAATGAGACACTCCTTGATCATTTTACAGTTAATAAAAATAATTTTGTTTATCAGTTATATAATGAAAAATCCAAAAAGGATCTAGTTGTGAAGTTGAATATGGCTCCCTGACTTCTCTTTTTCCAGTAGTGAATGGCAAATCTAAAATCTATGTCAAATCTAAGGGAGTAGACTCCAAGTTTATTTGCATTGAACTTTGTTCTCAATTGGCAGAGAATTTTTTTAGATGACTCAAGCCTTAAGTTTCCTGGATTAATTTAAGCCTTGAGAA
The DNA here is from genome assembly GCA_023553655.1 of Myrmecobius fasciatus. Classification (NCBI taxonomy): domain Eukaryota; kingdom Metazoa; phylum Chordata; class Mammalia; order Dasyuromorphia; family Myrmecobiidae; genus Myrmecobius; species Myrmecobius fasciatus. The sequence continues at coordinate 23,501 of JAJPUD010006406.1, forward strand.
TTAATTCATTACCTTTTATGGAAAAAAATTAGACAAATTACACTGGAATAAATTCTGTTCCCATCACATCTGAAGAAAACCTGGTAGTTCAATTCAAGATAGAAACAACGCCATGTCAGCCTGATGTGAGCCAGGGATCATTTTCAAATTGTGGATAAATGTAGAGGTTTTTCATGTTTCATTTTTTAATTCTTTTTATTCTAGAGTCTCCCAAGTATCACTCCCCACTAAGTGAAAAATAATTGCAATCAGTAAACTATATCAATTTCTAACCCTAATTCTAACCCCAGTTAATGTTTTCTTTTAGAAACCTTATCTATTAATCTCTATCATTGACTATTCTAATCCTTCTATGTCTATAGTACTATTTGCACATGAAAATACACACATGTACATATGTATACATAAGGGCAAATACATGTATGTGTGTTTATATAAACCTCTGTACAAACATACATGTATGTTTACATGTGTGTGGTGTGTAACTTTATTTAAAATGCTAATTTGTTAGTTTTTTTTCATGTCATCTAAAGAATCGTACTTTATCATTGCAAATATCCCCAGGGCCAGGTCCTGTTTATATATTTCATGCCCTCCATTAAGTGACAATCTCCTTAATGGCAGGGATTGTATCTTCTTGGTCTTTTATTTGCTTTCTTAAGTAGGCACTCATTAAGTATTGTGGATGATTTTTTTCCTCCTGAGGGACAATCTTGTTAAAAAATAAAGACACCCTCTGACTTCTTGGTGTTGCGTATTCATTTGCTGGAATAAATAAGGCACAATCAGTAAGTCCCTTTTAGAGTCGATCAGGCTGTTTGGCATGGCAGGAGCAGTCAGAGAGTTTGACATTCTTAGCCCCGTGATATACAATATACCTAAATGACTTCCAGTTGCTTATGGCACTTAACTTATATTGTTAGTCCTTTGCTGATTCATAATAAGAATGTTGTAAAGGTAGAAATCATTTGAAGGGGAAGAAAAATCAATGTCGATGACTGTTCCTACTGACAGCTCTAGATAAGCTTCCAGTTAGTGATCTTGGCAGAGCTGCTGCCTCCTCATAATGAGGAATCCATCTCCATTTTAAATCTCCAGGCATTGTGCCACAATCGACATTTAAATACAGCAGGAAATCCCATCCGGTAATTTGGGGTAGGTAGGAGGGAAAGGGCTGAGACATGCATCCTGGCCTGTCAGGGAGCTGGAGCTCTTTTTTTTTTTTTTCTTTTCCTCTTTTTTATATCTCTACCTATACTTTAAACATTTTTTTTTGAACAAGGATATTTGTGGTTGGACAAAACAGTAACTTTGTTTCCTCACAGAAGCAGCAACTGAATGTGCTTCTTATACAAAGCTAATCCTCACTTCTTGCTGAGAGCATCCTTATTCATCAAACATCATCACACTCCTGGTATGAAAACCCCATTCAGATTGAGCCTATAGGAACAAATTGGCTCAGTAGCTGTGTTTTAATTTATTGATTACAGAGATAAGGATAGGAACTGCAACTTAATTATCTGGAAAAGTGAACTCCCAAATAGGTAAACTCCCTCTATCAATATAGGCTGGCAGTTTATCTACACATTATAGTCTGGGAGAGTTGCCCAAAACATCAAGTGTTAAGTGATTTGCCCAACATCATATAATATTTGTCAGAGTCAGACCTCTATCAATTATGTTGTACTGTCTCTATGAATTCTTGGAGAGTGGTATAAATGAAAGAGGAAAAAAAATGCCAGGAAAAAATATTGAGGTAAATGCCACCCCAGGATATCACTCATCCATATGTGGTTCAATTAACATAATGACAGATTGGTCATGAGAGTATAAATATTTAAAGTTGGAAGAGACCTTAGAAGTAATCTAGTATTAAATATATAAAAACTGCAGCCAAGAAAATAGCACATGGTAGCAATAGCAGAACCACAGTTTGAACCATGACATAAAAATTTCTCCAACATAAAAATCAACATTTTTACTGGGCCACACTTTAAAAAAAAAGAAAGAAAGAAACAAAACAAAACAAAACAAACAAACAAAAAATAAAGGAAAAAAAAACAAACAAAGACAAAAAACATTAGTCAGTCTTAGGCATACTACAAGACTATCTCCAAATTTAGATTCAGTATGTAGGATTTAAAAAAAAAACTTAAGGATTGACTTAATTTCTCATAATACAAATGGGAAAATCAATATTGGGAGGAAATAAGCAATTTGTTCATCAACACACAGAGTTAGTGGTAGATTAAATCTCCTGAATTCTATCCTTGCTATTGGGATGGATGTGATAATCTAGTGCCTTATGTGGTTCTCAAAACTGTGATCCTGAGCCATCAATTACCTACACCAAAGCTTCTTTCCCTGATACAATTCCCTGCTGTCTCATTATTCATGAGGATTTTAATCTCTGTCTAATTTTACTTTCACTTCCTATTGTCCCTTGAGTTGCTTTGAGGAAAGAAGACCACCTTTTGAGTTAGAGCATCTGGCTTAAACAATGTTGCTTTGATGTTTGCTATCTGTGTCCTTCAGCATATCACAACACCTTATGGCCTTATTTCTGACAATAAGGAGATTAGGCAAGAGGATTTTAATGGTACTTTGAAGTTCTAAATCTATGTTTCTAGGAGCACACATTTTTTGTTAGCAAACTGATCTTCATAATTTTTCTTTCTTTATGCTGTTTTCATTTTCTTACCATCAGAGGATCTCACTGTACACTGATGAATGGGTCTCTCTAATCACTCCACTACTATTTGCTTTCATAGACCATTACTCCTATTCTGGTGTCACTTTCCTCCCTTTGAAATCTAAACCCATTCATTAACCAGTTCAACTTCATGGTGAATTAATCCTTAATCCCTTAATCATTATCATTACTCATCCTTTTCCAGACTCTACCCAGTATTATACCTACCTTCTACCTTCAAAATTCTTGCTAGTGAGCAACCGATCACAGATGGAGGAATTCAAAGGAGTATCATAACAAAGTCCATTAAAATTTTCTTATTGAATCTCAACTGGACTTTATGGGCCTATTGGTTCTTTTACTCTTTCCTGATTTCTAGACCACATCTCTCACAGTGGTCTTTCTCAAGTTTTTTTTTTCTTTTTTTTTCCCCCCAAGATACCGATGTCAAAATATCTTTATTCCTCTCAATAAAATATTTCATTTAACAAAAATGGCTGGGAGGTCCAATTCATCCATGATTCCACATTTCAAATCATTACAATATTCATCCCTATCTTCTAGTTCTTTGTACCAGTCTTAGAGAATGAGAATGTCTTTTTCTTTGCCAGTGTCAACCTCTATAATTGTATTCTGGTTCTAATTTCCTCTTGTTTCTTCCAATAGATTGCCCCTTGGATTCACAATGCTCTCTCTCTAATTTTCAATATCTTTCACTAAATATGCCCAATTTAACACTTCTGACTAGACCACATTATCACCTCAAGTCATTTTACTTTATCTCACCTCCTTTTCACAGCCCAATTATTAGAAACACATCTAGAATTATACTCATTTCCTCTCCTTCCATTCATTCTTTGACTTCCTGAAATCTTATTTCTGTCCTTTTTCGGTTCCTCTCAGAAAACTGCTGTGAAGTCACTAAAATCCTCCCCTATTAAATTTAATTACCTTTTTTAGGTACCATCCTTGATCTCTCTAGCATTTATCTTGTTAAATGGCCCTATTCCTCTAAGATGTTTCTCCCCGTGGATTTCATGGCTTCTATGTATTTGTGCTCTCTCTACCTGCCAGATTAATTCTTCCCAATCTCCTTTATAGATTAATTATTTAAATTTTTAAATCCCCAAAGCTAAGTGGCAGTGTAGAAAGTATACTATAACTGGAGACCAGAAGACTCATTACTGAGTTGTTTTTCAATTGTATCCAACTCTTTATTATCTCATTTGAAATTTTCTTGGCAGTCAGATACATAAGGTGTGACTCTGGACCTGGCACTATATCTACTCCACCATTTGGTTTCAGACACTAGCTGGGAAACCCTGGAAAAGTCATTTAAAACTTTTTTGCCTCAGTTTCCTCATTTGTAAAATCAGCTGCAGCTAACCACTTTAATATCTTTGCCAAGAAAACCCCAAATGAGGTGACAAAGACAAAGAGTTAGTCACAATTGAAAACAATTTGACAACAATAAACATCTTCTTTCCTTCTGATTTTTCTACTTCTATCAAGGACCCAAACATTATTCTAGTCTCCACAATTTGCAACCTTGAATTTGCATACCTAACTTTCCCTTATAGCAAAAATCTAATTTATCAGCAGGTCTTGTAGATTCTACCTCTCAATATATCCTTTATATAGTGCTTCATTATTTTCACATCACAATCACCATTGTAGAAATAATCATCATCATTTATCCAGGTCATTGCAACAGCCTCTTAATTAGTTTTTTCTGCATCCAGTGTAAACACTCTTTATAAAGCACTAAGCTCCTTTCTATATACAAAACTTATCAATAGCCTCCTCAATTGAATACTCTATTTGAAATTCCCTATCCTGGGAAATAATAATAGATAACCATTATTAATAGAATAAATAATAGAAGTGATAAGGATACAGTGGCTTTGAACTCATCATAATGTCATTTCTAAAATAATTTCCTAAAAGTTCCAATTGTCTAAAAGTTCAACAATTGAATTGGTAACCTTAATAGTAGATAACTATTTTTTTTAATTTACTTACTGTTTATTTTTTAATTAAGTAAAAGAACACTTTAAGTTATATTTATTCTTCTATCTAGAATCTTTTTTTTTGCTTGTTTGTTTACTATTACCAATACTTCATTCATTCTACAGAATTAATAGAATCACAGTATCTCAAATTTGGGCCGTTCAGACATGCAAATCAATCTTTAACTGAACAACAATTCAACAAGGAGAGAGTTAAATCTCCACTTGAAAAACTCCAAAAATTGGTCATCTACTATCCCAAAGGTTGCTGATTCAACTATTGAACTTCTGGACAGCTGTAATTTCTAAGAATTTATTTTCAGAATGCTTTTGTAATGAGTTCAAATTTATTGGCCCTATTCCTCTGAGTACTTTTCTCTTCATGAATTTCATGACTTTCTATTTATTTATGCTCTCTCTACCTGCCAGATTAATTCTTCCCAATCTCCTTTGCAGATTCACCATTTTGATTTTTAAATTCTTTTTTGTCACTTCTCCTGCATTACTGCTCTTGCTTTGCTCTGCCATCATTCTTACTTCTGCCTCAACAGAAAAGCAGAGCAAAACTCAATCCAACATAACATAGTGTGGTCAACCACAGCTTTGAATCCCACATCGGATACTTTACTTTATGTTAGACCTGAGCAAGCCGATTTTAACACTCATGTAGTTTCCTCATGTGCAAAATGTAAATAATCAATGTGATGATCATCTGTGATGCGATTGGCTATTCTCAGCAATGCTGTGATCAAAGACAATTTAAACAGAGTTGAGATGGAAAATACCATCCACATCCAAAGAGAGAACTAGAGACTGTGAATCAAGGCCTAGTATTAGTATTTTTCACTTTTTTATTTGCTTATTGTGTTTCTTTGTTTTGTTTTGGTCTGAATTTTCTTGCACATGAATAATATGAAAATATGTTTAAAAGGATTGCACATATTTACCATATCAGATTGCTTTTTGTCTTGGGGAGGGAAGAGGGAAATAAGGGAGGAAATACTTGGGAAGATAAAGAGGGAGAGATAAGAGAGAACAGAAGAAAATACTTGGAAAACAAAGTCTTACAAAAATGCCAAAAACTATCTTTACATATGTTTGGAAATATAAAATAATATTGAGAAAAAAAGTAAATAGTCATAGCACTTAATTCAAAAAATAAACTCATTGTGAGGATCGAATGAGATTGTATATTTAAAATACTTTACAAAAATCAAAGCACTGTATAAATGGGAATAACTGAGGATACTATTACTACTACTGCTGCTACAGATGCTGAAGCTGCTGCTGCTATTGCTATTACTCTTCTTCTTTTTCCTCCTCCTTCTCTTCTTTCTTGTCCTCCTTTTCCTCCTTCTTCAGAAGTTCATAATTATATAGCTCAAAATATTTTGTAAATAAAAAATTACATTTTGGTTACTACCTCTACCCATAATCCCAAATTCTAACTATAGCTGCATTTTAACTGTTTCTAGCTTGAATAAAATAGGGTTTGGGGTTAGTTGTATTCTCAAAAGAAAATCAGTTTTATGTATTGTCTTTTTAAATGTGAAAATTGTAGCCCAAGAGATTAAAATAAAAAAGTAATTCTAATATTTGCCACAAAAGATTCTTTATTTCTTACATAGTGATAAAAATGAAAAACAAATAAATGAATGCTGACTTTAAGTAATATGTTTATGAGTGATAGGAATGGGAAGAAATATGGAACTCATATGTAAAATATCTTTTTTTTAAATTTTTTGACAATTCCTTCACCTAATAGGTGCACTATTTTATGCTAGCATAGGATTGACCATCAAGAGATATATACCTTTTATCAAATAAATATTTTATTTTGATTAAATCCATTTTAATTTGTGAGTCTATGTGTTTCCCAACCTTCAAATTTGTTAGTCAAATAATTTATGTTCTTCCATATGCTACATCATAGTAGTCTATTTATGTGTGAGTTAAAATAGTTTAATAAATCATAAATATATATTATGCAGGTTTTGTATAAAGTATTTAAATTTCCCATATACTAGCAATCCAAATCATATGGAAATAGGCCATTTTCCCCCTATGTGAAACCTAGGTAACAGATGATTGTCTTATGCTAGTCAATATGATAAAATGCATAATATGATTCATATTGGCTTATCCATATAAAATATCTATTTTTTAATAAATTGAAACTTGGAAAAATTGGACTATTTGCCTGAATATAGTTAATTTTCTCTTAAAAACAATGAAATAATTCAGGAGTTATTTTCCATCTTGCGATCTTGGCTCCCAGTCCTACAGCAAAAAGAGGGAGATAAGTTGTTCTGGGAAGAGCACTATCCCTAATTGATTGTTATACATTGTTGGATAAGTCAGCCTGGAAAGTATTATTTTGAAGGTGTCAGGGAATATCTTTTACCCCAAATAATACTTTTGAATGTCTAAAATTCCTACAACAGAGAACTAAGCCTTATTTTCCAACATGAATGATTCAGCTCATAATGAAAATGATCTTCTGGAATTAAAATAAGAAAAAAGTCACTTTATCAAAGGTTTATGAATTCCTTCTCCTTAAGTTCCCTTCCCATCTATAATACTGCCCATTGGCTTCATTGGGCTTTAATTCTAACACTCAAGACATCATGAAAGAAATACAAATATTGGTAAATAATAGAGTTTAAAATATGAACATTTATGAAAACTACTACTTAAAAATATCCCTTGTTATTTCCTTTTTTGCTGTACCTTTAGCTGATGCCTCCATTGATTATCCTTATTGATGGTGCTATCAGAAAACTATCAGTACAGTATAGCATATGATAATAATGATGAGTCATAAAGGATATAGAATCTCAAACCATGAAGGATTTCTAAAAGAGTGACCCTCCTTTCTTTTTTTGTGGAGTCTAGGTGTTTTTATCTTGCCATTATTACTGTATGTATGTATCTATCTATTTATCTATCTAATTTCCCTTCCTTTCCAACCTATCTTCCTATAAACCTTCCTTGAGAAGGAATTATAGAAAGATAACTGGGTTTCATGCTGATAACAACATGGGCAGTCCAATCCATTTTATGATAAGCAATGTATCACATTCATCCATTTTTTATTTACAAATAAATGAATTTTAACTTTAGGAAATATCTTTAAGAGTTATAGAAGTGGGAAGAAAAATAACATCTTTGCTATTTTCTGATAATCTCTTCACTAATAGGTGCACATTCTTTTTATTCTAGCATGGGACTGACCATCATCATATGTATGTACATTTTATCATACGAACGTTATATTTTGATTAATTCCATTTTAATTTGTGGGCCTATGTATTTCCCAACCTTCAAATTTGCTAGTCAAGTAGTCAGTCAAGTTGTTAGTCAAGTTCTTCCAAATCCTACAACATAGTAATCCATTTATATGAAGTAAAATAATTTAATAAATCAAAAAAAAAATATATATATATATATATTATTCAAAAGAGTTTCTGTCACTGAGTTGCAAGTGCTCCTGAGTGTCATTCTAAAGTTCAATGCTCTTAGAGCCTATAGCTACTAACCTACTGCTATTTAGGCCTATTTTGTGTCCACTGCTTGTCAGTACCAGTTCTGCCTTCATCTCTGCTGGCTGCCTGCTCAGCTCACATCAACTACTACTCTACTCTCTGGGACAAGACAAAAGAAGCACATTTAGGCTCTCAGCTCTCCCACTCTATTCAGGCAGAAGGTTACCAGAGGACAGAGACTGAATAGTCACTTCTGACTCCAATCCTTTGGCCTAGCAGATCTGACTCCATCTCCTTATGCAGGGTGTTGTTATGGATCTTGCTACTGGCTTATGTGTCAACTGGAGCACTATTGATGCTGCTACTATAGGGACCTAGTTCTTCCCTTTTATGCTGAAGTGAGGTCATGGGTTACTGGATGGTCATACCAGGTAATGAGGTCAGAGTCTGCCACACAGGATGGATCAGATAATTCCAAAAGGTTTTAAAGGCACACAAGGATTTAAGTATTCCATCTTGTCAGCGATCATCTTTTTCAATGCAAGAAATCTATCCAGAATTCTGTTGTTCTTTCACTGAGTGATATAAGAACTCCTAACATTCCAAATTTCAGAATTCATGACTAGAGTGAAATATTTAAAATTTCACCCTGTAACAGGGCAGAAAAATGACTTTGGAATAATTGGGAAATTTGTCCACATTCCCCATCCTAGAAATATGTCAGCACTTTAGGAGGAAATTGAGCAGTGTCCCTTTAAGGGCTTCTTCCGATAGCCTACAGCAAGTTCCTGTCTCATAACTCTATTTGGCCTCTGAAATATCAGATGAAAGGAAAAGTGGAATAAAAATCAAATGGTTTCTTCATGAGAGTTTTAGACAATCCTAAAATTCTAGACATCTGTCTTTGTTTGCATTCCTAATTGCTAAGAGTCCTTCATACTTCTCAGTTCTTCAAAGAATTGACTATGTCAGTATATAATTATGGGGCATCTAGGTGGCCCAGTAGATAGATCATTGAACCTGGAATCAGAAAGACTAGCATACAAGTCTATTTTTTTTAAATAATAGTTTTTATGCAAAAATAGTTTTCAACATTTACCCCAGCAAAACCTTGTGTTACAAATTTTATCCCTCCCTTCTCTTTATCCCTTCTCCAGATAGAAAGTTATCTAATAAATATGCAATTCTTTTACATATATTTCCACATTCATCATGCTTCACAAGAAAAATTAGATAAAAATGAAAAAGAAAACAAAAAACAAGCAAGTAATAACAAAAATAGGTGAAAATACTATGTTGTGATCCATATTCAGTTCCCATAGTATCTTCTCTGATTGCAGATGGTTCTCTACATCACAAGTCTATTGGAGTTGTACTGAATCACCTCATTGTTGAAAAGAGCCAAGTCCATCAGTGTCAATCATTACATAAAATGATTTGTTGATAGCAACAACAATGATCTGGTTCTACTCACTTCACTTAGCATCAGTTCACATAACTCTCTCTAGGTTTTGCTGAAATCATCCTACTGGTTGTTTCTTATAGAACAATAATATTCCATAACATTTATATGCCATAATTTATTCAGCCATTCTCCAACAGATGGGCATTTATTCAATTTGCAGTTTCTTGTCACCAAAAAAATAGCTGCCACAAACATCTCTCTTTTTTTTTTTCACATGTGGGCCCTTTTCCCTTTTATATGATATCTTAGGAACATAGGCCCAATAGAGACACTGATGGATCAAAAGTTATATACAATTTGATAGTCTTGTGGGAATAGTTCCAAATTAGCATTTAAGTTTAAACACACACTTAGTAACTGTATGTCCTTCAGCAAGTCACTTAATCCTGCTTGCCTCAGTTTTCCCATCTGTAAAATGAGCTGGAGAAAGAAACGGTTAAACACTAAATTGTCTTTGGCTCATTAACTCAAATGGGGACAAGAATGAAAAATGAGTGAACAAAAATACACAATTACAGAATTAAGGACTGTTCATTCAGTTGCATTGTCACTTCCAAAAATATATTAAAAACATAACATTTTTCAAATTTGCACATAAATATAAATGTTTAAAAGCTGGGCAGACCCATCCTTCAGTAAGCTTTCCTTAAAACAATTAGGTACCAAAGAAATTTAGGGATACAAAAGTAGAACGAAACTTCTCACTTTATCCTGTTATAGTGAGGGCAAATCTCTTTCAATTGCCCAAAATTTAATCACTTAAATTACAAGGCTGGAAGACCTTAGGACAACACAACTGATATGTACAAAATACACCTCAGAGGAATAGAAATTACTTTCAAATCTGGCCTCAGATACTTACTAGTTGTGGGATCCCAGATCACAGTCATCCTTAACCCTGTTTGCCTCTGTTTCTCATCTGTTAAAATGAGCTGGAGAAGAAAATGACAAACCACTGCAGTATCTTTGAGAAAACCCCCGAATAAATTCAAAACTGCTTAAAAGACTCAACAATAACAAAAATATACCAGGCACTGTGCTAAGCTCTGAATATTCAAAAAGTAGTAAAAGATAGTTCCTACCTTGAAGAAGTTTACAATCTAATGGAGGAGGCAACCTGCAAATAAATACATATACCCACACATCAAGCAATATACAAGATAAAAAGGAAATAATTAGCAGGAATAAGATTCTAGAATTAAACAAGTTTTCAGTTAGAAGATAGGATTTTGCTTGGGTCTTAAAGGCAGCCTGGGAGATGAGTAGTCAGTATGGAGAAGGTAGACTGTTCTTGGCATGGGGCACAGCATTAGAAAATGCCTGGAGCTGAGATATAATTTCTTGTTCCTGTAACAAGCAGGAGGTCAATGGCATTTGAATAAGAATAAATGTGGGGAAGTAAGGTATAAATTTGGAAAGGTGGGAGGGAGTGAGATAGACTATACAGGGGTTTAGATATAAAACAAGAGTTTATTTTTCTTTGTTCTGGGAGGCAACACAGAGTCACTTGAGTTTGTTGAGTAAAAGATTGACATAGTCAGATTTACAATTTAGGAAAATCACTTTAGCAATGAATGGAGAGTGGATTGTAGTGGGGAGACACTTAAAGTAGGCAGACCTATTAGTAGGCTTTGTAGAAATTGAAATGTTAGGCGATGAGGGCCTGAACTAGCAATGTTAAAGCAAAGAATGGGACATTTATAAGAGATATTAGGGAAGTGAAATCAATTGACCTTATTGAAGATGACTCCTAGTTTATTAGCCTTAGGTTCTAGGAGGATGGTGTTGCCTTCTATAATAATGGGAAAGGTAAAGGGCTCCAGATTTACATAGAATGATAAGGACTTTGAATGATCTAACTCCAAGGTTTCTGAAAATTAAAGACAAAACCACACAAATCTGATATATATGACTGCAGAGCAAAAAGCTAATATTTTTAAAGTAATGGAAATAGAGAAGGATTTTAATACAGTGCTTTTTGTCTATTGGACTTAGAAAACCGCAATTTATCATTATCTATATTATATTATAGTTTAATCTTTTTTTGTTAAACATTTCCTATTAGTGTTTTAATATGGTTCAGACCTTATTCTGGAGTTTGGTGAATTTTTTGAGCCATGAGTTTAATACTCCTGGTGGAGCAGATAGAAATTTGGTTTCAGAAGGAAAAAAGACAAACAAAAACACAAATAACAACTACTAAAAAACAAACAAAAAAATAGTAAAATTCTACAACTAATACAATGTAGGTGGTCCTGAGCAAGTCACTTTATCTCTGAGTGTCTCAGGCACTAATATAAACTAAAGAAGAATTTTCAATTTTCAATTGAGAGATAGATTTTTTTTTTATGTCACAGAACTCTCATGTCAAGTAGAAAAAAAAAAAAAAAACAAAACAAAAAAGAAAATCAACCTTGTCTTCCTTGATTTAAATAAAGGGTTATCAGACAGAGTTTCATTGTTATATATATATTTTTTTCTTTTTCCTGCAAGTTAGTTACCACAACTAGCAAGTGGTGAGTGTCAAGTGTTTGAAATCACACTTGAACTCAGGTCCTCCTGACTTCAAGGTTACTGCTCTACCCACTCCACCATCTACCTATGGTAATTGTTATATTTTTCAAAGAATGTTTTATAATTTGAAAACATGCATGGCAATCACTTTATTTTTTTTTCTATACATATTTTTACTATTATCATGCTGCACAAAAAAAAATCAGATCAAAAAGGAAAAAAATGGGAAAAAAAAGCAAGCAAACAAAAACATAAAAGGTAAAAATACTGTGCTGTAATCCACTTTCAATCTCAACAACTCTCTTTCTGGGGGCAGAGATGGCTCTCTCCATCTCAGGTCTATTGCAACTGTCCTAAATCACCTCTTTTTTGAAAAGAGCCATATCCATCAAAATTGATCATATAATTTTCCTGTTGTTATATACAATGTTCTCTTGGTTCTACTCATTTCACTCAGTATCAGTTAAAGTAGGTTTTTTCCAGACATCTTTGAAATTAGTCTGCTGATCATTTCTTATAGAACAATAATGGAGTCATCTTCTTGAAAAAAAGTTTAAGGCAGTATTTTGCTCCTTGAATCAGCTGCCTTTCTAGAGTTAAAAGACAGTAAGTACAGTAAGTTCATATGCTCTCTATACCTTGAATGATTGTAAAGATGTACTCTGCTGTAGAATTTGAAAAAGTCTACTTGGTACCTTTTTCATATCATCATCAAGGTGTACCAGATATGTGAATAGATTATTTTCAACATAATTTTGAAGGAAGGGAAACTATGGTGCATTTATTTAGACTCCTGGCCCTAGTTATTAATAGTTTCCTGATTATCTTTTCCAGAATAAGATTCATGATTTTTTCCCCCAAGTGTTTGTTATTAACTTCAGTTGTCTTAAGAATGAAACTTTTAAATTCTTCACAATGTTTTTATCTCTGGTAAGGAATTACTTTGTATATCCTAATGTCAATCCATGCGTTCTTTCCATCTTTGCTTTCTGAGCTTTGTTGTTGTTGTTGTTGTCTTTTTTGTTGGGGGTGGCACTGATTTCAAATCTACTGGTCCCACTGCTAAGATTGATGAAAAACAGAAGAGATTCTTTTTTTTGAGAAATCTGGATATTGACATAAAGATACATAAGATAGCTAAATATTTTGACTTATAATTGAGCTGGACATTTTTCTAAATTTTCCATTGAACCTTTGAAATCTTATGGCTAACTGTAAATTAAGTGTACTTAACAGTCAAACTCTTCATGTTATCAAATCAGGAAAAGTCAAATGTCACTAGAATGAAAAATTATTGCTACACTAACTTGTACACATAGTTTTGAAAAAAAAAAGGAAATTGTTATCTTGATGTTCAAAAGTTAAGATTTCAAAGTATGAAAAGTACAAGTCAAGAATTTTTAAGAGTATGATTAGTTAATTCATGAAAAATCCTATTACAACACATACTATATGTATAGACTCCATTCTTTTATTTATTTGTTTGGCCATTTTTGATAAAATTCTAGACCACAAAATTTTTAAGGGTATGGTTGGTTAACTCATGAAAACTCTTATTAAAACACATAATATATTTTGTTGTGAAATATAACCTTTACAAACTTAAAATCTCATTATTTTGGTTATTAACATTACCCTTTGTACTATTTAGCCACCTGTGCTAATGGGAAAAACCCAACTTTTCTCAAAGAAGTACTGTTAAAAGAAAAATAAATACACAAATACATAATGTACAACAACAAATGAATGAATGAATGACTTGAAAAATGCTGATTGAAAGACAAGCAAATATGATAATTGCAATGTAGATTCCATAAATTTATTTATGGGGAAAAATATAAGCTATTATATGGTGTAATGTCCATGGTCAATAAGGTTTTCTTCCATTATACATGAGTAATAGTTTCTCAGCACATCTTTATTTTCAGCTTGTATATTCTAAAAAAGTAGGACTTTAAAGAAGAAAATGAAGTTTGTTTTATTCATGACTGGAAGATTTGCATGTACTGTATGATTGACACAGAAAGAAATATTATGTTATACAATTCTATGGCAGACAGGCCCAAGGCTATTCAGATGAGAGAGCTAATAACAATGTTGGCAAAAGAAATTCCTTATTAAAACCTTGTTAAAAAGAACTAAAATAATTTATTAAGGGTTATATTATAAAAATCTATCATGCTTATAGACTGCTTCCTGTGGCCTTGGTTTAGCAATGTTTGACATGCCCTTTATACTCTGAATTTGGGTAAAGTTAAAACTGATTTATATACTCAAAATATTACATATTTCACATAGCACAAAAATTACTGACACAGCTTCTCTATTCATATTTAATTCCCTAGTGAGAGGAAAGCCAATACATCCCAAGACAAATCTTTCCATTTTTTTTTTTGGATATTCCTGATTACTAGGAAGTTTTCATTTTCCTAAATATCAAGTTAAAATCTACCTCTCTATAGATTACTCCCTTTTCTGTGCTTGGGGATGAGAGGGGAAGGGTGAAGCAGGAAGCACTATGTTAAACCATCTCTTTTTAATATAATTATTGATTTTCTTCCCCTATTAGTCCCAATATGACAGAATCTATCATCCCCTAATCATTCTGGTTATATTCCACTTTGTCAATATCTTTCTAAAAATGTGTCATCTAGAACTGAATGAAATGGCTTCTAGATTTGGTCTGACCATAGAGTGCAAAGGATATTTTCCATTTTGGAATTCTAGATTCCAAAACTGATTTCTAGAATTCATGAAGGATATTTGATATGTTTGATGACAGAATCAGGATTAAAAATCTTGATAGACTAGAATAATGGATACAATTTAAAAATATTGAAATTAATTGGATTTTTATTTCATTTTTGTTCAAAAAACATAAGATCATTGAAAGTAGGTACTTTTTCATCCTGTGTGCTTCTTTTCAGTGTCTAATAGGCACTTAATAAATGTTTGTTAATTGATCTTTATCAGCCTTATTTTAGAATTACTATCTTTCTTGACTGTTATGCCAGACTTTTTACAGAATCATCCTTATTCCACATGGTAGTCCTTCAAAATCTTCAAGAAACTATCATGTTTCTTTTAAGTCTTTCACAAGCTAAGTATTTCTAGTTCATTTAGTAGATCTTCATTATCTTCTCAGGATTTGCTGAATGAGCATTAAATGTCCAATCTATTAAAACTTTCATGTTTTTCCCTTCTACGTGCATTGTTGTTCAAGTCAATCTCCATTCATTCTCTCATTGTAAGAATAATTTTTTGAACCCAAGTGAAAAGTTTTATATTTGTCTCCAAAATAATCAATGTTATGAGATTCTATACATAATTCCTATATGACAGGTTTATTTTAGGATATTTAACTTTCCTATTCAACATTTAAATGATCCTTCCTGGCTTTGTGTCATTTATATAATTCATGATTGTGCCATCTGGGATTTGATCAAAGTTAAACATAAGCATATTAAATATTATGGAGCAAAGACTTGGTCCCAGTATAGTTATGGGCAAGTCGCTTAACCCTGTTATCTCAGTTTCCTATCTGTAAAATAAGTTGAAGGACAACAAACCATTCCAATATCTTATCCAAGAAAACTCATAAATCCCAAATGGATGGATGAAGTAAACACAATTGAAATATTGGATATCAATATCACCTTTCAAGTTGTTATTAATGCAAACTTTTTAATTCTGTCCTTCAATCCATAATGAACTGTTGTAACAACATAAATTTGGGTACATATTGTCCACAAGAAGAACATGAGAGATGTCAAATACTTTGCTAGAATCCAGGATTCTGTGGGAAAGTCATTATCTATCAGATGCACATCTGAGAGAGTGAGACCTATACTTTACTGCCTAATAGACAATAAGCACAAATTGATTTTATAAAGGAATACTTTTTTTTTTTATTAGGCCTCAGGTTCCAATAATTTAGCATGATAGCCAGGATCCAATACCTGGAATTCCCACAGGCATGTACCAGTATCAAAGTGATCATTATTATGGAGAAATAGAAAAGAAGGAACTGGAATCATAGCCATAAGACAGCAGCCAAACAGAAAGGAAAAAAAAAAAAAAAACAGTGAGATTTAACTAGATAAATGGGTTTCTAGTTAAGCCACATAAATGGCTAGTTTTTGTCAGAGGTAGATAGAGGCTAAGTACATGAGATATTCTCCAGTTCACAAGTATGATCTTAGTTTCTAAAAAGTAGCTTCTTCTTCAGCTTTTGGTAAGAAACAAAAACAAAATAAACAATCAATTATTGTTATTATTGCATCAATTATCTTTGTTATTGTTTTTTTAAGTGCCAAAATGTAGGCAGAGAAAATATTAAAAATGCAGATTCAACTTAAAAGTGTGCTATGTCTATTTAGAGAGTCAATTGTTAAACTTAACCACACACTACTGCCTCAAACTCATCCCTTCCCCCGATATTGCCTTTTTTTAGTCATCTAAGTTTTTAAACTTGGCATCATTCTTAACACTAATCTTCCTCACTCTTCATATTCAGTTATTTGCTGGTTCTTACCTATTGTGATTTCTTAATGTCTCATATATCTGTCTTTTTTTCCTTCCCTCATCCTAGATTCATCTAGTTCAGGTCCTTCTCACCTCTCACCTAAACAATTTTAAGAGCCTCCTAACTGGTCTCCTAATCTCTAGTTTTTTCTCCTTTCAAATCCATCGTCCATACAATTACTCAAATGTTATTTTTTCTTTAAGATTATTGTCTTTTTCCCTAGTTATGTGTCAAGAAAACTTTTAGCATTCATTTTTACAACATTTTGAGTAATAAAATTGTCTTCCTCTTATCTTCCTATTTTCTCTTTCAAAGACGGTAAATAGAAAAATACAAATTATTAAACAACATCATTCCAGGCATTACTATACCAAAACAAAAGCAAAAACATCTTTTGCTCTAAAGGATTTTAGATTTTGCTGGTACACATCTGAAGGTATGTTGGAAAGTATATTCAGAGTAATTCAATAAAACTTGAACTCCACATTTTAATTAGAAGAGAAAAATTAATTGTCACATTTCTGTTAAGTAAAATTCTCCAATCTTTTTTCAATTCTTGGAGGTTGCACTATACTCCAGGGACACATAAAACTTGTTGGGAACATGGCATGATTAATTCTTGACTCAATCTCTTTCACTAATCACTGGACCTACTTTCTATACACATACATTTGCCATCAAATTGTAAAAGGAACAAAGAATAATCATTTTTGCATTAAATTAGTGAACCATCCCAGTCCATTAGTTGGAATCATCCTGATAAGCCTTTGCTGTAAGTGGTTTGGTAGCTTGAACCTATCACTTTCACTAGACCTTTCTTGACATTGATTCTTTATCACACTCTTTTGTAGTCCTGAATGATAGAGTTTTAGATAATATCAGTGATGGTGCCAACTCCTGTAATAAAAAACCTTTACAACTCTCCATCTTCACTCTTAATGTTCTTAGAATAAATGGCTGAATTTCTTTTCATATTGTTTAAGCTAAGGCCATAATTCTACACTACTGATGTCAGCAATAGAAACTATTTAAAGGTAACAAAATGAGACACCATCATGTTTCCTGTCTTCCTTCCTCTCCTTCCCAAAGCTTTAATGCTTAACGCTTATATAAAATGTTCAAAAAGATTATACATTCTTGTCTCATTCTCTGTCACATCAATCAACTGCAGAAAGTTAGCCTAGTCCATAATATACTAATTAATTTTAATGATGAGGAAACAGAAATTCAAAGAGGCTATGAGATAAGATCCAGGAGACATATCTATAAAGGCTAGTAAATGGAAGAATCAGGTATAAAATATACATCTTTTGATCCCAATACCATTTCAACTATATCATACTCATCAAATGGGACTTTTAAGGTGAGTTGACATAAAATTTAATACAAATGTACCAGAATTTTACATTTCTGTTATTATTTAAGAAATGAAAAATAGGAAAATATAAATATCTATGAAGAATTTTGTTCAATTTTAATTAATTACTTTCACCATATGAGCTAAAATCCATTCATAAGCAAAATTATTGTTGTTTTATTCATCATATCCATACCTTATTTCCATGTTTCTCACATCCATTTTCTTCTCTATACTCACATCATTACTATTCTCATTCACACCTTCAAAACCTCTCACTTAGACTGTCTACCTAATTTTTTATCCTCTCATCTCAAATTCCTTCATTCTCTAGTTAATGATCTGCAAAACTTCCAAAGTAGCATTCCTAAACTGTACAACTTTGATCATATCATTTCACTGATTAGCAAATTCCATTAGTACTTTCTTATTTCTTTTGTAGCATTTAAAGTTCTTTATAATTGAACTCCAGCATACTTTTAAAAATTATTTATATATTCCTCCTTTTTTCCTGCATCATAACATAGAGCCAAACTGCACTTTTTGTTTTTATTCACAGAAAATATCACAATCCCTTTTTTCTGTGCCTTTGATATGACTGACAAATACCTAGAAATTATCCCTTCTCTGTTCATGATATCCCTAATTTCTTTCAGAGCAGACCTAAACAACAAACAAATAAATAAAACCTCTTACAACAGACTTTACTAATCTCTGCAGCTGCTTCCCCACCCCTACCCCCCCACCATGATCTTTTGTTTACTGTACATTTATTTTACAAATGAGCATAGTATATCAAGTAGATAGAATAAGATAAGCCCTTGGAAGCCAAGGTCTGACTCATCTTACCTACCTTAACATAGTGGTTAATATATAGTAGGTGCTTATATCATTTTTTAATTGATTGTTAATTTTATTTGAAAAGTGAATCTTAATATTTAGGACTGCAGATATCTTTAAAGATTCTTTTTTTTTCCCTAAAGAAGAGAATACTCAATTTCAGAAAAGGCTTAACCTTTCCCTTTCAGAATTCCTAGCTTCTTTTGAGGACCAGGACAAATGCAGTTTCTTAGCAAAAGTCTTTCCTAAAATTGCACATCACTGTCTTCTAAGTGTTGGTACATTTATAAATGCTTCCTTTGCACTCAAAATTTTATTTATTTTTCCTTTTTATACAATTATTTTCTTTATACTTATGTGCTCCCCCAGTATCCTATAATTTATTTTTTTTCTTTGATTACTTTGATCACCTAAAATCTAGCAAAGCATCTGACACAGACTACTCAATTAATAAATGGTCTCTTCTTGCCTTTTAAGACTGTCTCTCTCTCTTTCAGTTACACTAGAAGGGCAGTATCCATTCACAGGTCTGATAACACTGCGGATCTTTATTGGAGCTTTGTATTGCCTGATTTTGGGCCTCCTCAGGTAGCCTAATGGTCCCTTACTGTAGGAGGATGCTGGATTTAGCACCTCAACTTTAGTCTTACTTTAGCTTATACATCCTAAGCTCAAGAAATCCAACAACCTCAACATCCCACTAAAAGAAAGATTATAAACATATACCATCATGTCTGTCATAAATGCTTGTTGTAAATTCAATTTAGTTTAGTCAGCTTATTTTTCTCAAGTATGAAATATAGCATTTCAATTGTAAATTGTTT
>JAJPUD010006406.1:43311-77236 GCA_023553655.1 Myrmecobius fasciatus
GGACATTTTTGAAAAGCAAATAAAGAATATATATTCTGCAAGAAATCTTCATGAGTATATACACACAAATGTTCAGAAGGCAATCTAATTCTCCTTTCTCTCTTTCTCGCTCTGTCTCTCTGTTTCTCTCTCCCCTTTCTTTCCTTCCTCCCTCCATCTCTCTCCCAACTTCATAATTCTCTTTCTGCATGGCTTCAATTTTTAGATTGGCCCTGTGCCACATGAATTGGCTATCTGCCACTAAAGGATTTTCCTGTTTCATTTATAATAACTAAATGTAGATGTTATTTCTATATCTACCAATTAAATTGAGGGCATAATAGGTGTGTGTAGGTAGTCTCATTTGAATGCATTCCCATTAAACATACAATAATTTCTGTTGATCAGTTTTTGAATAAGCTACTGAAAGGTATTTCTTCCCTATAACCTCAGAAAAAAGGGCCGACATACACTGTTATAAACTGGGAATAATTCCATTTCCAATGTTTTAGGGCATTTGGCTCATCTAGGCAATGCCATTTTACATTTCATATGATTTGGTTCCAAATGTCTTTATTGGATTGTAATTGTTTTTATAATTACTTGCTTTATATGAGCTTCTTCACACACCTGCATTGGCACCAACCTCTAAAAATATCATGATTATCACTCATTCTGGCCTTCAGAAGCTAAACACAGCTCTTAATATAGATTCCCTGTCACTTTTCTTCTCCTTTGTCTCTCCTTCTGACCTCATGGATCATCATGACCTTCTGCTATAGATTCCTTTGTAGAGAAGGCACTCCATGAATCAGAATCCACCCTGGGAGAGGCACTATTAATCCCCCTAGATTGACTATACACATCTCATTGAAGCTTTTTCTTCACTGTTAAATGCTTAGATAAGTCACTTAAAGGACAAAAACATAATCCTCCCCCTCCAATATTCTATTAGAGGCTTGTTGTTGGTTTTTCTCTCCTTTCACTTTTGCTAAAATTATTCCATTGGCCTCCAAACCTACTGAAAATCTCTAGATTATTAAATCCAATCACTTTTTGTCAGTCTTAATTTAAGTTGACTTTTATGCAAAATTTGACATGATTGAACAATTCTTATAAATCCTTTGTCTTTTCTCAGCTTCCATGACACTGTTCTTTCCGTCTGTTATCATGACAATATTTTTAGGTCTTTCTCTAATTTCTGATAGTTCCATCACTATCTTCTTAAATTCCCAAGTTTGAAACTTCACACATCCATTTCCTTTAATCTTTCTACACAATCAATGATTTTCCAAGCTCTGTGAATTTTAATTGTACTCTCATGTAAGTCTTTTTTTAGTACAAAAATGTGTACAAAACAATAAAATATATAGTCGCAGTGTGCGTGTGTGTGTTTGTGTGTGTGTGTTAGGGTCTTCTGATAAATCTTTAAAAGAACACTGAGTTTTTGCATGTTATCTTTTATTATTTACCTTGGAAGTAGGGGGATAAAAAGAGTAAAGAAAACATTATATTTTCTCAATTCTATCTGACATTCAACCATTACAAATCACTATCAATTGCTCATTTATGGACTTTCCTAGGTGCCTTATTTATTCCTTGAGGAAGAATGCACATTCTTTTTTTTTGTTTGTTTACATGCCACAATGGAATAGGAAAAAAAAAATTTACAGTTGTCCAGGTCAGCATTCAAATTCAATTTTATTCAGTTTATCAAACATTAATTGTCTCTTGAGTAAATCATTGTACTTGATTCCATGTGAAAAGATTGAAAACATTGACACTGTCTTTGTCTTTTTGGAGTTTGCATTCTAATAGCAAATTATAAGCCAAGTATGTATACAAGTATGATACGGTAGAACCAGTAGTAGTCTTAGTAGTAGTAATCATTGTGATTTTTGTTTCTGTTATAGTAGTGCTTGGAGTATGGATAAAATAAATATTCAAAATGTTTTAAGAAACTATCACTCCAGGTGGTACAGTGGATAAGAGCACCAGTTCTGAAATCAGGAGAACCTGAGTTCAAATCTGACCTTAGACACTTAATATTTCCTAACTGTGTGACCCTGGATAAGTCACTTAGCTCCAATTGCCTCAGAAAAAAAAAATTAAAAAGTATGAAAGTGGGAGATGCATCTTGCATTCATAGTAGAAGAGAATGTCTTATGAAAGAAATAACCCTTAAGCTGATCATTGATAGAAGTGAATGTTTTCTATAAGAAATATAAATTCTGGGGACAGAGCCAAGATGGTAGAGAGTAAATAGGTCTCTATGTGGCCTCCTCTGAGCTTCGCTCAAATCAAGAGCAGATTAAGCCTCTGAACTATTTTTGGAAGGAAAGAACACAAAAATATTTGGAGTACAACAAATTTCCAGAAGAAGATATTTTGGAAGAACTTCAGAAAAGGTCTGTTTCAATTGGCAAGGGAAGAGACTGCCAAGCCCAGACTGCACCTCAGGGAGCCCAGGGCAAGGAGCTGGGGAGACAGGGAGTTGCAGAGTCTGTGAACCAGGGTATCTACTGTGAGCCTCTTGGGCTACTCTGTCCTAGTTACAAGCCAGTGAATCGGCAGATTTGCTGTAAGACATCCAAAGCAAATATGAAAGAAAATTGTAAGCCCCTGAACCCCAGAAAGCATGACTTGGCCACATCTACCCAGCACTAGAAATCAGTCAGAAAAACCAGTCCCAGGGCAAACTAAAGGGGCTGTCACTTCTTTGCCTTAAGATCAGATCTCAACACTTAAAAAAAACAAACAAAAAAAAAAAAAAAAAAAAACCCCTCTAACCATAGAAAGCTTTTTTGGAGAAAGAGAAGAACAGACATCAAACCCTGATGGTCCTAAAAGCAAATCATCTTCAGATAAAGCCCCAAAGGGTGATATGACTTGATCTCCATCTCACAAGGCCTTCTTGGAAGAATTCAAAAAAGGATCTTAAGAAAAAGAGTCAGAAGAAAAATTGGGAAAGGAAATGAAATCTTTATAAAAGGTTTGGAAAAGGAAAAACAAATTATCTAAAGAAAACTCCTTAAAAACATAGATGTGATGAAAGGGGAAAAGCATATAACTCCCTACAAAATGGATTTGATGAAATAGAAAAAAAACATATAAGTCTTTACAAAACAGATGTGAAAAAGAAACCAATTGATTGAAAAACAAAATTTGTGAAATAGAAAAATAATCCACAGAACAAAACACATCATGAAAAAATTCAATTGGCCAAATACAAAGAGAGCTTAAAAAGATAACTTAAGACAATAATTCACTAAAAATTAGAATTGAAAAAATGGAAATTAATGACTCAATGAGACATCAAGAATCAGTCAAACAGAACAAAAAAAAAATGAAAAAAATAGAAGTGTAAAATACCTCACTGTAAAAACATCTGACCTGGGAAATAGATCTCGGAGAAACAATCTAAAAATTATTGTGCTTCCTGAAAATAATTATGAAAAAAATGATCCTAGCCATCATCTTTCAGGAAATCATCAAGGAAAACTGTCCTGATGTATTAGAACCAGAAGGCAAAATAGCCATTGAAAAAATTATCCAAAAATCTCCTGAAAAAGATGCCAAAATGAGAACTCCAAGGAATATCTTAGCTAAATTTCAGAAGTGTCAGATCAAAGAAAAAATAATGAAAGAAGCCAGAAAGAAACAATTCAAACACTGAAGAGCCACAATCAGGATTATTCAGGACAAGCAGCTTCCACTTAACGTATTGAATGGCCTAGAATCTGATATTCCTAGAGGCAAAGGAATTTGGATTGCATCCAAGAATCAACTATACAGCTAAACTGAGCATTATCTTTCAGGGAAGAAGATACACACACAATGAAATTCATTTATTTCTGATGAAAAGATCAGAGCTGAACAAAAAATTTGATCTCCAAATACAGAACTCAAAAGAAGTATAAAAAGGTAAAAATGAAAGAACTCTTGAGAACTATATCTCTGTTATGGGTATACATAGAGTGTGGGTATGATTTGATTTTATTGTGGTAATATGAAAAAGAAACCAGAGATGGAAAGGGAATTGTACTGGAAAAAGAGGAAAATGGAGGTAAAATGAGGGAAATTAAATCTCATAAAAAGTCAAAGAAAACCTATTATAACTGAGAGAAAGAAGGGAGAATGAATATGAGTGAATCCTACTCTCATCAGATTTGTCTCAAAGAAAGAATATCAAACATATTTACTTTCACAGACAAACTTCACACACTTTATAGGAAGTGGAAGAAGAAAGGGGAAAGGAAAAGGGGAGGCTAATTGAAGAGAAAACAAAAGTAGCAGGAGAAAGATATAAGAAAGGGGGGATCTGTAAAGGGAGAGAGCTGTGTGAGGAAGGTGACGATCAGAAGCAAAATACAGGGAAAGGAAAGAGAAAAGCATAACTTGGAATAAATAAGATGGCAGGAAATAAAGAATTAGTCTTTTTAACTGTCAATGTCAATGGGTTGAACTCTCCCATAAAATGGAAGTGAATAGCAGACTAAATTAAAAACCTAAATCCTACAATATGTTAAGAAACATATATAAAGCAGAGTGATATGTACAGAGCAAAGGTAAAAGGTTGGAGCAGAATCTCTTATGCTTCAGGTGAAGTAAAAAAAGAAGGGTTAGCAATGCTAATCTCAGATCAAAAAAAAAAAAAGCAAAAATAGATCTAAAAGACATAAGGAAGGAAACTATTTCTTGCTAAAGGATACCATAGATAATGAAGTAATATTAATATTGAATATATATGCACTAAGTGGCATAGCATCTAAACTCCTAGAGAAAAAGTTAAAAGAGCAGCAAGAAGAAATAAACAGAAAAACCGTTCTACTGAGGGATCATAACCTTGCTCCCTCAGAACTAGGTAAATCAAACCATAAAATAAATAAGAAAGAATTTAAGGAGGTAAATAGAATTTTAGAAAAGTTAGGTATGATAAATCTTTGGAGAAAATTGAATGAAGATAAAAAGGAGTATACTTGGGGGCAGCTAGGTGGCACAGTGAATAGAGCACCAGCCCTGAAATTAGGAGGACCTGAGTTCAAATCAAGTCTCAGATACTTAACATTTACTAGCTATGTGACCCTAGGCAAGTCACTTAACCTCAATTGGCTCAGCAAAAAACAAATAAACAAACAAACAAAAAAAAAAAAAACAAAAACAAAAACAAGGAGTATATTTTTTTCTTGGCAGTTCATGAAAATTATAGAAAAATTGACCATGTATTAGGACATAAAAACCTTAAAAACCAAATGTAGAAAGGGAAAAATAGTAAATGTATTTTTTTCAGATGATGATGCAATAAAAATTACATGCAATAAAAGACCAAGGAAAAATAAACTAAAAATTAATTGGAAACTATATAAACTAATCCCAAAGATTGGGTAAAACAAGTCATAGACACAATCAATAATTTTATCCAAGAGAATAATAATAATGAGACAACATACCAAAATTTGTGGGATGCAGCCAAAGAGGGTATTATTAGGGAAATTTTTGTATCTCTAAATGCTTACTTGCATAAAATATAGAAAGAGAAGATCAATGAATTGAGCATACAACTAAAAAAAATGAAAAGAACAAATTAAAAAACCCAATTAAATAATAAATTTGAAATTCTGAAAATAAAAGGGGAGTTTAATAAAATTGAAAGTGATAAAGCCATTGAATTAATAAGTAAAACTAAGAGTTGGTTTTATGAAAAAAACAACAAAATAGATAACCTTCAGTTAATTTGATTAGAAAAAGAAAAGAAAATTGTCTAATGTCACATAATCATTTAAAAGACAAACATGAATTTTCTAATTCCCAGTCTTGTGGTATTCCCACAATATCATATTTTTCCTTACAATTGATATGGTCCTACTCCCTATGGAAAATATACTAAATTAAGTTTTATATTTCCTAATCATCTTGAGCTACTAATCTTGGTGACTAGAGTCACCAATATAAACAAGTAATCCCTAGAAGTAGAAAGAAGAGAAAAAAAGCTAAAGACCAAATCTTTATAGACAAAATAATCACAATGTGTAAATGGTGAAATTAGGTGAATAAGTTATTATATGGGTTAAATTCTTATCCATCTGAAATAAATTAATCATTTCATAAAATTTGGGTGTCATTTAGGGCTCCTGAAGAATGAATTTATCATGTGGCGCCGGAGTCAAGAAATAATGAATTTATCAGACATGAAAATACTTTATTCTCAGGGTATTCACTCACTTTACCTTTGGAAGTGACTAACTAAATCAAGAATAAAGATATTAATTTTGCCAGTAATTTTTTCTGAGCTGATGAGATTAGAGGCTTATAGGTTTCTATATGAAAATTTTAGCTAAATTGTTATCCTTTGCTATATATCTGAAAATAGGTGAAGAAAGAACACCACCACCACCTTTACTTATAAAAATTGTTTTCTGTTTTAAATAGAAATAATTTGTCTCACTCACAAAATGCTGTTTCAACTGTCTTGGAAAAGGATGGATGAAAAGAAAAAAAGGAATGAGAAAATAATCTAAATTGCTACTGCATTTTTGTGAGGTGGTTTAGAAATGTTATCTTAGCAAAACAAATAACCTTCTCCTTCATTTGTGAACAATAATAAAATAAAATAAGAATTAAAGAAAAAAAAATAAGTGCTAATGTAGCCTTAAGATGAAAATAGTAATGTCCTTTGTACAGTGAAATATATTGCAGTTCCTCAGAATATGAGAATGAAATTTTAATATACCGTGAATTAAAACAAAAATGAATATCTTAGTAAGTTAACTCTAATTGATCTTCCTATATTTGGAAAGTGCTATTTAAATGTAAAAAAAATCCTTAAATTGATTTCTGAGTTTTTAAAGGTGGTCCTCTCTATGAAGATGGAAGGTACTTTTTCATCATAGGTGCTTTGGAATTAATTATCTTGGATTACTGTTGTGGTGAAAATAGCTAAATCTTTCACAGTTGATCATTCTCACAATGTTGCTATTACCATGGGCAGTGATCTACTTATTCTGCTCCATTCACTTTGAATAAGTTCATGTCAATTTACCTTGGCTTTTTTGAAGCCATTCTGCTTGTCATTTCTTATCCAACATATTATTCCATCGCAATCATATACTATAATTGATGGAGACACTCTTAGTTTCCAATTCTTTGCCTCTACAAAAGGAACTGCTATAAATATTTTAGAAAAAAAAAGTCATTTTCCATCTTTATTTAATCTCTTTGTGGTACAAACCAATTAGTGTAATTTTTGGATTGAAGGGTATACATATTTTTATAACACTTTGGATATAATTCCAAATTGTAATCCAGAATGGCTAGATTGTTCACAACTCCAACAGTGCATTGTATAACAGGTTTATTTCCAACTTTCCTCCAATATTTTTCATGTTTTTCTGCCATGGGAACCAATCTATCAGGTGTCAGGTTCATCTCAGATCTGTTCTAATTTGTTTTTCTCTAGTCAATAGTTATTTTTAATATTTTTATGTGTCTTGGTAGCTTTATATTCTTCTGAAAATGCCTTGTTCATATCATTAAACATTTTATCAATTGGGGAATGGATCTGTACCCAAAGGGCTGTAAATCTGCACATATTCTGATCTAGCAATGTCTCTACTAGGTCTCTATCCTAAAGAAATCAAAAATGAGGGGAAAGAACCTATATGTGCAAAAAATGTTCGTAGCAGCTCTTTTTGTGGTGGAAAAAAAAATTGGAAGATGGATACCCATCAATTGGAGAAATGGCTGAATAAGTTAAGCAATATGAAAACAATTTAATATTATCATTCTTCAAAAAATGATGAATAGGCTAATTTTAGAAAAGCCAGGAAAGGTTTACATGAACTGATACTGAGTGAAGCAAGCAGAACCAGGAAAAAATTGTACATAGAGACAAGATTGTGTAATGATCAACTGTGATGAACTTGGTTCTTCCCAGCAATTCAATGAACCAAGGCAATTACAACAAACTTTGGATGGAAAAAAACAAAAAACAAAACAAACAAACAAAAAACAAACAAAACATTAGCACCCAGAGAGAGAACTATGGATAATGAATGTGGATCAATGCTTACTATTTTCATCTTTTTTCTGTTTTTTTTTTCTCCATAAGTTTTTTTTTCTTTTTGTACACATTTTTCTCTCCCAATAAGGCTTACATGGGAATATGTAAAAATGAATGAATATGTGTAGTCAGAAAGAAATTAAAAATAAAGAAATGATGAAAGAAACAAGAAAGAAGGAAAGTGAAAGAAAAAAAAGCAGAGAAAAGAAAAATAAACAACATTCTATTTAAAGAAGGAAGAGCTATGAAATAAAGAAAAATTGCTGTATTTATTTATTCAGTGACAAAATAAATTGCCAAACAATCAGTTTGTAAAACTAGGGGAAAAAAAAAAACAATTTACATCCGAGGAGAAAATGATTAAGAACCTCAAGATAAATCAAGGGAGAAAAAATGTAAGAAAGGATGTCTAACAGTACATATTTAAGCTATACTACAACTATACTACAAAGCAGAAATCATCATTATTATTTGGTTCTTATTTTTTTAATTGGGTGGTAAATATATGTTAGTTATATAACTCATAAAAGCAAACAAGTAGATAGAAATTAATATCTTATTGTATATATCAACACATTGGAGTGGTTTGCCTTTTTGTTTTCTCAAGCTCATTTTACAGATGAGGAAACTGAGGTAAAAAGGTTTAAAGTTACTTGCCCAGGATCACAAGGGACTGGGAAACAAAGCAAATTCAATTTATCAACAATCCTATAAAGCATATTCCACATAACTAATAATTAGAGAACTGCCAATAAAAATAGGTATAAACCCCTAACCACATATGGGCAAATATACTTTAAAAAAAAAAAGAAGAGGAACAATGACAAATGTTTTTGCCTCTGTGGGAAAACAGAAACACTAATGTACTCTTCATAATAAAATGAATCAGTACAGACATTCTCAAAAGTAGTTTTGAACTGTGAACATAAAGTTACTAAAGTGCATAAATCTGATGCCGAAATGCACTTACTAGTTGTGTGGCCTCTGGCAAGTTGTTTTAAGCTTCACCTGTCTCAGTTTCCTTGTCTATAAAATTGTGATAATAATGGTATCTAACTTCCAGGGTTATTGCAAGGATGAAATAAGATAACATTTATAAAATATGTTGCAAACCATAAAAAAATTCATGGAAAAACTTTGTGGTAACAAAGAATTTAATAAAAAAAGTATCAATCAATTAAAATATAGCTAAACAATTTATAGTGTATGAACATCCTATAATATTACTATACTGACAAAAATGATTATGAAGAAAAACAAAAGCATAAGAAAGCTTTCAAAGTAGTTAAGAAAAAAGTAAGAAAATCCAGGATAAGAATATATATGCTGGCTACAAAAATGTAAATAAAATTGATAAAAATCATGCAATTCCTCTGAGAAGAGATGAAGAAAACATATTTTTCTTTCTTTAAAGTTTGATAACTTTAATATTTATTTAAAATAAATACAAACTTATGTAATATACATAATGTATATAATAGAATTGCAGTTTTATGTGCAATAATTTTCCTCTACTTTACTATGTTGTGGAAACATTCATTTTATTTCTCAAGTTCCAAGTAAAATATATATTTTTAAAAATGCAGAGGTGGATACTTCTTGATGAAAGCTGAGGGCTGGAGTAGGACATTGGTAATCAGAATGTATAAAAATAGAGGCATCAAGCAAGCATCCCAGAGAAAGCAAAGACAGGAGTGCAATACATAATAAAGTAGGGTCATCTTGAATGGAAGACATAAAGAATTCTGTGCTACAAGTCCATCTTTAGCAGCAGTAAAGTACCAGAATGTGATCAAATAGATAAGGATGGAACTGTTATGTTTGTTTAATAATTTCTTAAAGTTTGATATTATATTATGTGGCAAGATCAAAAAGTAAATGAATTTTATCTTTCATATTTTAATGAAAATACTATGAATTTAGAGACAGATAATACCTAACATTTCACTGTTGGCTTAATGAGAAATCTGTATTTCATTTAAAAAATGAAAAGAAAAATCTAGCCTTAGATTTGTACCTTGCAAGAAGGTTTTTTTGTTGTTGTTGTTTTGTATTGTTTTGTTTTGTTTTGTTTTTTTTAATTTGCAACACAGGGGCAGCTAGGTAGAGCATCAGCCCTGAAGTCAGAAGGACCTGAGTTGAAATCTGGTCTCAGACACTTAACACTTCCTAGCTGTGTGACTCTGGGCAAGTCACTTAACCCCAATTGCCTCTGGGGAAAAAATTTTGGAACATTTTCTTCTTTCAGGCATAATAAACAATGGGCGCATTTGTATACAGATTTATTCCCTATAAAGTCTATGCCATAGAAATTAAAACTTTCAAAAGTGATATCTCTAGCTTTCTTATTTACAGCCAGAAAATGATCGGGGAAAGAACTATATAGAACTTGTAATATATTTAAATTAATCATAAAATTTTGTAAAGTTATTTAATATAATTGGTAAAAGTTATAATTTTCTAATGAGACTTCCCATTATTGCTCCTCATTTCTAAAATCTAGCACAAAGTGCTACAGAGCACCAATCCAACATAAATGTATATATTGACTGATAGAATAGATTGTTAGCCAGTACATGTCATAATTTAGTCAATATGACAGTGTCATCCATTTTGTTATTCCTTTATAGATTTCTATGACCATCATTGATGATTGAAGAAGATTAGAAGAGATATTAGTGACTATATAGTTACCTCCACTTTTTAGAGATGAAGAAACAGATTATGTCTTTTGTCTAAAGTTAAAAATGGCAGAGTATTCAAAACTAGATCTCCAAATGTAGTATTCTTTCTTCATCTCAGGATCATGAAAGTCAGAACAGACTAATCAACTAAAAAACAACAATTTTTGCTTGATCAACAGTTTCAGTCTTAAATCATGAAAGATTTTATGAACTTCTCAAAATACTAAAATTAGTAATCTAGACAAAAAATAAAGTAGTCTCAGATTTACTCAGAAATGTTTTTGATTGGATGAAAAATATTTCTTGGAAACTGCATAGAGGGGAATTTACAGAATTATTATTTTTCTGATAAAGATTTCTTTTTTTTTCAAATATAGAGATAATGAGCAAAATTTGGGGAAAAAATAAGCACTATTCTCTGATAAATAGCAAAAGGACAAATAGTTTTCAGAGGAAGAAATCAAATAATCAAGTCATATAAAATGCTCTAAATAATACTTTGCAAGATTAGATTAAAATTATGTTAAAACAATTCTGAGATATCTCCACTCACCCATCAGATTAGCAAAGATAGCAGAAAAGAAAATTGACAAATGCTAGAGGAGATTTAGGAAAATAGGTACACTAAAACATAGTTGCTAGAGATATGAACTAGACTAAATAGTATAGAGAAGAATTTGGAACTATATGAAAAATGCCATAAAACTGTGTTTATCCTTTGACCCAGCAATACTACTAGATCCATATACTAAAAAGGTAAAAGAAAAAAGGAAAGGACCCATTAAAATTATTTATACCATCTCTTTTTTATTGTTACCAAAGAATAACTAAAGACATAACTTTCAAGTGGGAAATAGCTGAAGTAGTTATAGCAGGTGGTTAATTTGGAATTCTATTCTTCTTTAAAAAAAAATGATGAAAAATGTGATTTTAGAAAAAAAAAACAGGGAAGACATAATGAACTGAAGCAAAGTGAGCAGAACCAGCACAAAAATCTGTACAGTAATATCAATACTTTAGAGATAATGAAAGACTAAGTGACTCTACACAATGATCCATCACAACTCCAAAGGATTAATGATGTAAAAATGTAAAAAGCTATCCATTTCTAGTTAGATAACTGATAAATTCAGAGTGCAAATTGAAGCATTCTCTTCCTTTATTTTTCTTGTTTTGTTTTTTGTTTTTTTTCCATAACATATCTAACAGAAATGTTTTGCATGACTTCTTATTGTATAATGGTTATCACAAATTTTTTCTTTTCAATGGGTCAGGAAGAAGTAGAAGGTAAAAGAGAGCTTGAACTCAAAATAAAAATAAAATTATAAAAGTAAAAGCAAACCAGAACTCTGCAGGAATGATGGGGGAAAGAAAAATCTTACTCCATTTCTTCCCTGGTAGACACCAAGTGTATAAGTCATTCTTGATAGTCTGACATTGGTAAGTCAGTGCAATTTCTGTGACTCATTAATAAGTCTATCTAAGAAAGTGATTATAAGGACATTCTAGGAATTAGTGTGCTGGATCACTGAATATAATTTGTATTTAGGGCAGGGGAGGAGGAAACTTTTCCAAAGAAAACTATATGCATTATGATAAAAATTCAGTTAAGTTGTAAATTATGCTGAAAATAATCAGACTTTGTGAGATGTTACTACTATGTCTCCATTTAGCTAAGCAATCTTGGCCATTTTTTCAGTTGTAAAACAGAAATAATAGGTATTTTGTATTTTACATGTTTTAAAAGTATTAATATTAATTAGGTATTAGTAACACATGGATTAGATGTTTGAGAAAAGCATTATATAAATCCGTTATTATTATAATATGTTTTATATATGCTATGTCAGTATATATATACATATATATATATGTTTATTTATACATGTCTGCTTGATAGAAATCATTTCTGTACTTGCCAGATGTTTTCATAAGGCCATTTAAAATAGGTTTGTATTTCTTTTCATAACATGATATAAAAATAAAAGGTTATTTTCATATTTGGTTTTGGGGAGTTGCAAAGCTCATCTCTCTATGCAATGGGGCTGGAGGATTATTTCTTATTTGTAAATATCTTTTTGCAAATTTGTAGATATTAAGTTTCTTTAAACTCAAATTGCCAAATCATTCATTTTTGTATTTTGATGGTATGTCTTAAGTTTCTAAAAGGTAAGCAAGTCCCAAGGGCTTTGTAGTTTTCTGCTCAGGTAGACATAAAATTTTAAATGAAGGTTAAAATAACTGACAGTCAATTAGGGTCATGGAAAGTGCACAATATATCAAGGTCAAAAGCCAGATGATGCCATAAACTAAGCTAAGATATGAAAGCAGTTAATTTTTTATTGCAAAACCCATGAGTGTCATTCACTATTCTATAGAAGTTTTCGTAAAGATTGTATGATGATGGGTGCCTGGAAGAACTTTTTTTTTTTTTGCCCATATACAGATGCCACTTTCCTTTGTTAAGGAATATCTGCAGTATTGTGTTTACCATTTGTTGTGCTTTGTGACTCTGCATAGACTTCATTTCATTACTCCCTTGGTGAGATACCTGTTTTTTTCCCAAGTTAAATAAAGGCAGGAACAAAGAAAGAGGGAGAAAAAAAAAAGTGTTGTAATCTTCTGACCCTCACACTGACAGTCCCATATATTTTGAAGCAAATAAAGATATGGTAGCAGAATTATGAAACGAGCATCCACTTCAGAAGGATGTATCATAAATTTATTGCTTAACTGTGTATTGCAACTGCCATAGTTTTTTGATGTGCAAGGACATACATCTAGAAAATAAAACAAAGATAGTAGCTCGCTGGAAACTGAAAGATAAAAACATCTGTCACATGCAATTGTTCAGCAAATGTGAGATTATTGGTTTCTTAGGGATTTATTAATTTGATCTACTTTAATCCTTACCTGCTGAAAGGGAAAAAACATGTCACTCAGTTGATGGAATCACACTCATTTTGTAAAGTGTTCTGATCATCTTTTCAATTTATATCTAGAATTCATCTAGCTAAATGGAAATTTTTTTTAAATGTAAAAAGGGCTTTCTATACACAACAGAAAGTCACCAGCAATGACTGTAAGAACCCAGAGTTAGGCTTCAAATGTCACCACATTGCCATCTTACTGTGAATGACTGAAATTTACTTCCCGTTGTTAGTGGTGCTGAAAATT
This sequence comes from Myrmecobius fasciatus, assembly GCA_023553655.1. NCBI lineage: Eukaryota > Metazoa > Chordata > Mammalia > Dasyuromorphia > Myrmecobiidae > Myrmecobius > Myrmecobius fasciatus. The sequence goes on from JAJPUD010006406.1 coordinate 57,211, forward strand.
GCCATGGGTTTCCACAGTTCATAATGTATTGTCTAAACTGAAAACATTTCCCAGATTGAATTGACCTTTTAGAAAACTGCACTTTCATCCTCAAAATACAGGACTGTTGCAATATTTTATTTAAAAGGTTATTTTGTTATAAAGCTTGGGGAAAGGGTAAGGGATTAGAGTTTGAGTATATGTCTTTTCGCATAATGTTTTGCTATCAAGAACACACACACACACACACACACACACACACACACAAACCAAACAAACCAAAACTTCCTGATTATTTAACTACCAAAATTCTATTCAGAAAATGATTTGGGGAAAAAAGATAATTTTCAATTATTTTTATAGAAGATAGGTGAGTTAAAGAGACTCTCAGGGGTTTTGTCCAAGTGGGCCACTTCATCCATCAAAATGGACTAAAAGGAAAACATTAAATCAGATCTATCGTTTTCAAAGACAACAAAATAAAAGTTTAAAAGGATGGCCCACAGGATAAGTTGGCTTAGTTGTACAATTGGTGAGTTGGACTAATAGAGAGTCTAAAGTGTTTTCAAGGTCAAAGTCTATGATTCTTTGATGTACTTGTATTTGACAGAGTACTAGAAATGGAGGTTATATCTTGTAGCATGAAAAAGAAGTTTAGTGAATAAGCACAGGCAATAGGAAAGCAAAATTGGCTCTTAAATGATATAATGATTTACAGAAACATGCAAAATTGAATGACAGAAAATATTAATGCATTAAATAAAGTAGTTGTGTGTAAAATAAATTTACATAAAACATGAACTTTCCTGTAAATTACTAACAAAACTCAAGAAGATGAGACAGAATAAGAAATTCCATTTAAGATAATAGAAAAAGACAGATAAAATTTGTATTTAAAACTTTTTTTTTTTTTTTTTTTTGCTGAGGCAATTGACATTAAGTGACTTGCCCAGGGTCACACAACTAAGGAATGTAAAGTGTATGAAACCAAATTTGAACTCAGGTCTTCCTGACTTCAGGGCTGGTGCTCTATCCACTGTGCCACCTGGCTGCCCTAGTTAAAACAATTTTTTAAAAGTTTTGTAAGAGATTAAAAAAAATTGAGAATTGAATTAATGGAAAATATTTATTTGGCACATACTATCTTCTAAATAGTATAATGAAAGGAATGATTTTGTTTTATAATATTAATAACCCATTATTGAATTAGGATTAACATTGTTTTCTCCTTTCAGTGTTCATTCAGCCATTTTCTGAATGACAAAGATGACTGATGAGATAATCTAAATGCTCAATCTTAGGCAGGATCCTCCCCAATCATAAGGCTTTACATCTTTTTACAATATAAACAGAATCAAATATTTGTGAATTTCAACCCTAAAAGCAGTGAGTTGGGATTTAGGTTAACCCAGCTCATGAAGGAGAAAACTAATTCCAGTGGTTTCAGCAGAGATTGATTTTTCTTGTCCATATTGCTGGAGGTGGCTGAGTCTTGTGATCAAGCTATGTTTGCAGCAGGAGGACTTCTAGGCTTTTAACCTATTTCCTCATTTGAAAGTTCACCCCTTTATTAATTGTGTACACCCCAGGGTTGCTTTTCACTTGTCATGAACACTCCTTTTCCAAAGGTATATAAGTATTAAGTGATTTCCCTGGTTTTGTCTTTAGTTAATTAAGAAAAAAAAAACTGCTGATCATCAATTTATTGATTAACAGCAAGCCTAATTAATAAATCGATTATTAATTGCTTAGAAACTCTCTCAGCCCTTCTGTGTTCATTCAAAAAATGAAAAAAGAAAGAGATATGACAGGAAGTTTGAGGGACAGCTCTTGTCAGAGAAGAAGGGAAAATTGAATTCTCTTGTATGCCAATTGTGAATAAGGCAATCCAAATATCAAAGAATGGGAACTGAGTTGCTTGCTAACAAGGATAGGGAGCTGGCAGTTCCTACTGGGGTTTTCCAGATTAGATAGGAAGTAAGAGAGGAAAGAAACACTTATTAAATATCTACTGTTCCAGATAGTGTGCTGCTTTAAAAATTTCTTGTCATTTGATATTCATAACAAATCTGGAACATAATAGTAACATTATACCCATTTTACAATTGAGTAAACTGAGGTAGCAGAACCTAATTGACTTATTTGATTAGGATCAAACAACTAGTAAAAGTCTAATGCTGAATTTGAACTCTGCTCTTGCTGCCTAGAGTCTCAGCATTCTATGCACAGTATCATATAACTGCTTCTAGGTAGGCAAGTACTAGAAATAAATATATACATTAGGCTAACGATAAGTAAACCCAAGTGAAGGAACCACTGAAGAAGGGATTGCTTATTCAAAAGAACTGTTAAAAAATAAAAAGGGGTCTAGGTAAATAGATGTAGTTCTGCATTTTGTATAATTTACTATAATAAATTCACAATCTGTAGGAACCTAAAAATAATTTAACTATTGAAAAATTTAAAATCAATTGAATATTACACACTACATATATACATGGATATATGTGTGTATATATTTACAAATATGTATACATACACACACACACACACACATATTAGAAGAATCTATTACCTAAAATAACATTGAAGAGTCTGAAAAAAGAAACAAAAATTAATAGATGATTTCAATGAAATACATTTTAAAATCATTTGCATGTATGAAATCAAGACTTCTAGAAGAAGGAAATATATGAACTGAGAAAACAATAACAACAAATAATTTTGATAAAAGTCTAACATTTGACATCTCTATTTAAAAAAAAAAAAGTCTTTACAATTAATTCCTAACTGACACACATTTATGAGATTAAGAACAATTCCCCAAAAAATAAGTGGTTAAAAGCTATGAATATTTTTAAAATAAAAATTACTCATAAAACATGAAAAAATGACCCATGTCATTGAGAGAAGCACAATTTTTTTTTATTTAATATATCATGCTATCAAGTTTGACAAGAAGTTAAGAGAGAGTAAAATGCATTTTATAATGTTTGTGGAGAAGGTTGACCAAGACATTACTAATGTAAATGATACTTTGAATCATTCAAAGAAATAAGTAACATTATTTGAGAAAAAAAAAAATTGTTCCTTACCTTTGCCTTGTATATTCCGTGACTGGAATTATATCCTGAGAAAGTTATTGGCCAAAAAAAAAAAAAAAACCCAAACAAACAAACAAAAAAAATATATATTTTATAGATATTTTCCTTATTGCAAAAAAAGTTTAATAAATGGATAAGTTCAACATGTAGGGCTAAATAAATTATAGTATCTAGTTATGTTGAACTCTAAATTTGTAATAATTAATGGTAAACATGAATATAAACAACAACAAGAAGAAATTACTTGCATCAAATGATGCAAATAGTGAAGAAAAAGAAAATAGAATATAAAGAAGACTACAGACAATATCTAAAACAAAACAAATAATGTCATATAAAGAATCAAAAGAACCGATCAAAAAACAAGAGTAAACATTTCTAGCACATTATTAAAATCAAAATGTATTCCTCTCTATCTGTTTTCATTGTAAATAGGTTGTTTTGAGACAATGGATTTTATGGGGTTGTTGTATGGGTATTTATTGGAAATTGTTGATTGTATCAAAATTAGATGTATCAAGAATTTTAAAGTGAAAATATTGAAAAACTTATTTTGAGTCAGGGAGTAGGATTCTGAATTTGGAGAAATGTAATTCAGCCAACTCTTCTCCATTCTGATTTCAGTTCTCTTTCCATTTTCATTGTTGTCCCAGTTTTATGTGTTGACTAATAAAGCAATTGACCCTCTGATCAATTTATGTAAGATAGGACAACTCTCATAAGATAGCATAAAAAGAATCATAATCTAGGAGACAAGAGTTCTTGATCCATTTATTTTACCCATTTTGATAGACAGGTAAGTGTCACAGTGTGGACAGAGCACTGTACTTGAAGTTAGGAGAAGTTAAATTCAAATCCAGCTACCTGTATTAACACTGAGACCCTGAGAATGGCATCTTCTTTCCTTCCTTCCTCCCTTCCTCCCTTCCTTCCTTCCTTCCTCCCTTCCTCCCTTCCTTCCTTCCTTCCTCCCTTCCTTCCTTCCTTCTACCCTTCCTTCCTTCCTTCCTTCCTTCTACCCTTCCTTCCTTCCTTCCTTCCTTCCTTCCTTCTTTCCTTCCTTCCTTTCTTCTACCCTCCCTTCCTTCCTTCCTTCTTCCTCCCTTCCTTCCTTCCATCCTTCCTTCCATCCTTCTTTCCTCCCTTCCTCCCTCCATCCCTTCCTCTCTTCTTCCCTTCCTCTCTCCCTCCTTCCCTCCCTCCCTCTCTCCTTCCCTCCCTCCCTCCCTTCCTTCCTTCCTTCCTTCCTTCCTTCCTTCCTTCCTTCCTTCCTTCTTTCTTTCTTTCTTTCCTTCTTTCTTCCCTCTTTCCTTCCTTATTTCTTTCTTTCCTTCTTTTTTGTTTCTTTCTTCCTTCCTTCCTTCCTTCCTTTCCTTCTGTAATGCTCAGGGAGAAACTGAGGCAGTATCACACATGGAAATTAGGTAATGCTTTATTGATGTTAATTGAGAGTTCAGAATCCATAGCTATGGATCAGGACTAGTGGGACTTATGTCTCAAAGTACAGTCCAGGCCAGGGACCAACACAGCAACAGCCATGTTAGCTGACTGAATACAAAGTACACAGCAGCTCCATCAAGGAACTTCAAACATTATATAGGGTCCTATAGCTCAGGGAGACAAAGAACTCACGGGAACAGCTGAGCACATCTGGTGTCCAAGGAAACCATAAATTCAGTTCTGACAGGTTAGGGAGTAAGAAGCCTTGCCAAAGCATACTGCTTGTCTGGGTCACATAGATAGATAAAGGTATGTCGAGCCTGACCATCTGGAGGTTCTATAACTCCTTTGGAATGTGAGTCCAATTATTTCTGAAGGTCAAGAAGTAAGTATTTCTATTCTGGGACAGGGCAATTAAGGGAGACCGAAACAGCAATTAAGGGAGACTGATACTGCAACTGAGAGGAAACTGAGAGAGTAACTGAGGGAAACTGAGACAGGCACAACACTTCTTTCTTTCCTTCTCTTTCCTTCTTTCCTTCCTTCTCTCTTACCTTCCTTCTTTCTTTTCTTTCTGCAAAACAAATTTACATTTTAAATCAGTATTGTTCTTAGCTGTCTTTCCCCCCACCATTATCAAGCTAATAAAAAAAAATAATAATGGGGCTCCTCAGTGTAGTGATAGAATTAAATTTGCTTACAATTCTTTAGAAAATGTCACAAAAGAAAACAATGTTATACAGTCGATGAAAAGAATCAAAGAAAGACTAAGTCTTATGTGTCTCTAGCTATAACATGCATTATATGGAGATAGGTGAAGTGTAAGAACATTGGAAAGTAGAACGGGACAATCTTTCTATTTTGCTTTAAGTGCAACATTTAATTCTCAAGATAAAAGGTAATACATTTTATTTTATCAAATAGGAGGTATGACTTGGTCAATCTTATGCTTTAGAAATATCAGTTTAGCAGTCAAATGAAAATGGACTAGAAATGAAAGAAACTCAAGGCAAAAGGTCCAAATAGAAGGGTATTAAAGTAGTTTGGAAATAAGGTGATGAAGGCCAGCATTAGGAAAGCATTTGTATGAGTGGAAAGAGGGAACATATATGAGAGACTCTATAAAAGAATAATCAGTAATAACTGGTAACAGTTTTGATATTCAGTGAATTTTGATATTTGATATGAATATCAGAAATGAAAACAAGATATTTGGTTCTCTTGACTGCATGGAAAATGATTTAGCATGAAATAAAATGAACTATCTTTTGCACAGTTGAGTTTGAATTTTGGGGGGATATGCAATTTGAAATGTATAAAAGGTAGTTGGTGACCTAGAGTTTAACAGACAAGCTAGATACCAGATCTATGAATCATCTACATGCAAATGATAATTGCATCCATGGGAGTTAAAAAGATCACCAAGACAGGTACTGCAGTGGGAGAAGAGAAAAGTAGTCATAAAATGTCCTTGAACATACATATAGCTAATAAGGGTGACCTGGATGAAGAGCCAGGAAAGATATTGTGAAAGAATGCTAACATTCAAAGGAAGAGAATCAAAGGTAGAACAGAATCAAAAAAAAAAAAAAAAGATCTTTGGAGGGACTAAGCACTAAGTAGAATGCTTGACAAAGCCAAAGAGAACAGCTTTGATAATGAGAATGAGAAAAGTTCTTTAGATTTGTTATTTAAATGCTTGCTGGTATTTTTGGAGAGAGCAGTTTTCATTGAATAATGAGGTCAGAAGGCAGATAACAGGAAGCATTTTCTGGAGATAGTTTTATCAAGGAGTTTACATATGAAAAACAAGGGAAACCTAGGACTGGTTATGGGTAGAGGGGTGAAGTAAAAGTTTTGGAAGATCAGTAAGAGAATGGGGAAAAATAGAGGGGCAATCTGCTAGAAAAATCCTTTGAATTGTGATTATCAATGTATATAGGGAGATTTGCTTTGTAAAGAAGGAAGATCCATTCCTCATAAGATTTAGGGGCAAAGAAGTACCTAAATGCTATGAACAAGTACGATCTAATATTTTAATTTTTTGATGAAAAACATGAAATAAGATACTTAGATAAAAGGACAGAGAAAATGCTTTGGGAGGGTGAGTGGAAATATATGAAATGATTTGAAATAACCATTAATTAAGGTTTTTTAAAAGGACTATTTTGCATCTGGGAGAGGCAGGAGAATGACAGTGTAAGAAATAAATTAAAGCTGCTCTTCATATAACATATCAAATTAACAAACAAAATCTCCAATAAAAGTAGAGTACAAAAATAAGGAAATTTATCAGTGACAGAAAGATGATAAAAGAATATGCTTATAGATATTCCTTACAGAAAAAAAAGCTAAAAAATAGCTCAGAAAGCCCTTGCTTCCAATGCTCTCTCATCAGTTTTCCTCCCTCTACCAGAGTTCCTTGACAGCAGCCAAGATGCTAGGTTCAGGGGTTCCCTGAATCACTTTTAGCTATTGTAGTTTTAAAGACAGACATTTGAGGTTCAGTCAAGATATTGGAGAAAAAGCAGACACATACTTAAGAACTCTTCAAAACCTCTCAGATCATGTTTAAATAATAACATAAAACAATTAGCAAAGTGGGCAAGCCCACAAAAGAACAGAGTGAAATAATTTTCCAGTCGAAGAGGACCTAGAAGATAAGCAGGAAAGGTCTGTCATATCAGGATGGGACTGGAGCACAGGCTATGGCAGCAAATCGGAAATAAACTTTGGGAGCCATTAAACCAACAGTCCAGTGGTTACTTCTAGAGCTCTCAGTCTATAGATGGTAAGGGGGGATCAAATAACTAGTCAGAAGGAGACTCTCTTTGAGAGACCCATTGAAGCAGAACTTTATTGTTTTACCATACTCAGATAAGGGTCACAGTCCTGGGTGGCAGGACCAGGGCAAGGAAGAACACTGGCATATCAGAGTTTGTGGTCTCAGTAGATCATGTACCTTCATCCCAATTTCAGGGCAGGTCGTTCATGGATCAGAGCACAGGCCAGGAAAATAGCAAAAAACCTCTCCTTAGATCACAGTACTTTGGAACAATTGAAAACTCCCAGGAACATTATGACTAAATTCTGGAGCTCCTACATCAAAGAAAAAAAAAATGTTGCAATCAGCCAGAAAGAAAAAAAAAAAAAAGTATTGTGGAGCCATAGTCAAGTTAACTAAAGATTTAGTAGTTTCTCCATTAAAGAAAGAGAAGGCTTGGATTGTGATATTCTGGATGGCAAAGGAGGTAGGATTACAACCAAGAAATAGTCAGCAAAATTGAGTGTAATTTTTCAAGGGGAAAATGAATATTCAATAAAACCAGAGGACTTTCAAGCATTCTTGATGAGAAAAGCCAGAGCTGAATAGAAAATTTTACTTTCAAATACAAGACTCTAGAGAAGGATACAAAGGTAAAAAGGAAAGGGAAATCATAAGGGATTTAATAAGATTAAATTGTTTATATTCCTACATGAGAAGATGATACTTGTAATTCATAAGAACTTTCTCATCATTAGGACAGTTAGAAGGAGTATATATAGATGGAAGGCACCTGTGTGAGTTGAATATGAAGGAATGCTATCTAAAAATATAAAATGAATAGGTGAGAGAGGAATAAACTGGCACAAAGGGAAAGGAAAAAAGTAGAATGGAACAAATTATCTCACATAAAAGATGCAAGAAAAAGCTTTTACTGTGGAAGAGAATATGGGGAGAGGGAAAGGGAATGAGTGACCATTATTCACATTGGAATTGGCTTAAAGATGGAATAACATATAGTCAATTAGGTATAAAAATCCATCTTACCCTCCAGGAAAATAAATCTGGAAAATGAATAAGAGGAGGAAGAGGTGACACAAAGGAGGGCAGATTTTGTGAGGAAGTAGCCAGAAGCAAAACAGTTTTGATGAGGGAATGGGTGAAAGGAAAGAAATAATGGAATAAACAGAGGGGTGGAATAGAATGGAAGGAAAAAAGTTCACAATTGCAACAATGAGAAAATAGTTTTTCTCTGATAAAAGCCTCAGTACTCAAATATTTAGAGAACTGAGGCAAATTTATAAAAATGAGCCATTCTCCAATATACAAATAATGAAAATATATTAACAGTTTTTAGATGAAATAATTAGTTATAGGTAGTCATATGAAAAGTGCTCCAACTCAGTATTGATGGGAGAAATAAAAATCAAAACAATTCTGAGGTACCTTTGCTTGATCAGTAGTAGAAAATAAAAGACTAATAGTGGAGTGGATGTGGGGAAAATAAGACATTAATTCATTGTTGGCTGAGTTATCAACTAATTCTACCATTCTATAGAGCAATTGAAAATTATGCACAAAGGTTATTGAACCATGTATAACTTCTGAATGGGCAATATCTCTACTAACATTCTGTCAAAAAAGATAAAAAGAAAAACAGGAAAATAATCTATATTTACAAAAACATTTATAGTAGTTTTTTTTTTTCTTTTTTTTTTTTTCTAGTAGCAAAGAATTAGAAATTGGGGGGATGTCCAACAATTGGGAAATAACTGAACAAACTGTAGCATGTGATTGTAATGGAATATTATTATGAACAGGCTGCTTTCAGAAAAACCTGGAAAGACTTACAGAAGCTGATGCAAGATGACATGTGTTGTGTATAAAATAACAACAATATTGTAAATTGATCAGCTGTGCATGATTTAGCTATTCTCAGCAATGTTCCAAGATGATTCTTAAAGACTTATGATGAAAAATTCTGTCTATCCCCAGAGAATTGACTGATGGCCTCTGAATACAAATCTCAGCACAAATTTTTAAAGTTTTTATTTTTCTTGAGTTTGCTTTTGGGCACTATCTTTTCTTTCAAAATATGACTAACATGGAAATATGTTTTGCATAACTACCCATGTATAATCTTTATCAAATTGCTTTCTTTTTCTATGAGAGATTTGGAGAGAGAGGTTGGGACAGAATTTGGCACTCAAAGTTTTAAAAACGAATGTTAAAATTGTTTTTACATGTAATTGGGGAGAAATAAAATCCTAAAAAATATTAAAAGACATTCACACTTTCAGTATTACACATTTGGCAGTGTTCCAGCATGCCAAGCATTATTCTATATCCAGGGCTGGTTCTTCCTCAGGAATCACATCTATACTGATCCTTGAGATGAAGGGTAGCTATTGAATAATAAAGAGAAGGGGAAAGACTAGAAATCTGTCATAGTTTAAAAATATTTAATAGAACATAGGAGCAATAGGTTTACTGAAGCAGCAAGATTGATGAGGTAGAGAGAAATCTAAAATGAAAATGTTTCTCAGAAGCATAGCCCATACCAGCGTCGCCATGTTCAGTCTTACCTTCATCCCTCTCTAACATTACTAAACAAAGTCAATTTAAGAATGGAAGGTGTGGATTGAAAGAGATGAGACAGTAAATGTAAACAACAGGTATTATTTTGGCCTCTCTATGACTTTCTACAGCAATAATCCAATATCACATCTTAATCTCATAAGAGATATAGATCTCTTCAGATTATTCAGAATAAATACCATCTGATTATTCAAATGAATAAGTATCAAAGACTAGGTGGGGGATAGGATTCTTAGACCTTCAGTAGAGAAATCCCTGCTTAGCAAGAAGCAGTTTTACAACTAGAAAATCAGATAAAAAGGATCAAGTTAGAAATGATGATTTGCTTATTAACTATGGGGATAAATAATCCTCTGATCTATCGTAGATATTTCCTACAGTGATACAGGCCACAATGCATTCATATTACTTCATCCTATGAACTCATTAATGAGCTTTTATGACTGTCTAACACAGGGGATCAATGTGTCATAGTAGGGGTCTTTCTGGGTTTCTCCCAGAAACTATGTCTAGGGAGCAAAAAGACAATGAACTGGTTTACTCTTCTCTTTTTTTCATGTAATTAGTCCATTTTCTTTTTTGATTATACTTCTCCTAATGATATTCTTAATTTTAGCTCTTCACATTTTTTTCTTTTTAACAAATTGTGGCTCCAAAATTCTAGAACAAAGGCAAGATTAAAATGTAATTGATAAATATTTAACAAAATAAATAAAATACAAAACAATATAGATAATATCAATTTATAGTTTTCTGGGTCAATATGCATCCATCAAGTATTTAGTTCTATTTGATTTTGACACCTCTGTTCTAACCTGTTCATCCTGTTTTTTATTCTCAACATGGATCTGTAGTTAAGATACCAAAAACATTCAATCACAACTTTGAGCAAATGGACTGATTTTTTTCATCGTTTAAGGCATATATTTTTTCTATACACACATGTTCATATAATGCTAGATATATGTATTTGCATAAGTTCAACATATACATTCACATAAATAATATATAAATATACATTTTATAGATTAGGTGCACACATGCACGTTGCATGACATATAGATATGTGCATCTAATTTATGTATATAAATGACATATATAACTACATTACACCATATATAAGCATGTATATATTACATGCATATAGAAATTTGAATAATGTATTTTTGCTTGAAAATTGACATGTTTCTGAATTCAGAAATTTGCAAAATTTGCTCCTTTGTCTAACATACATACATATAACATATATGCATATGTACATTTTACATGCATATATAAAACACGCACTTATTGATATGAATGCATACATACACATGAAAGGTACAGCTTAAGTTGTCCTGTTCTTATATTCTTTGTGTTTAAGGTGGCCCTCTACATCTCTAAGTTAAGAGGGTAGGTATTGAATTGCAACTGGACTTTCTTCACTAGAAATTTTCAAAATAGATGAAATCAAAAGCCAAGAATAAAAGTTATAAATATTAATATATCAAAATTGATATTAATGGGCTTTGAAATACAGAACTACTGTAGTTCTTCCAATATACAAGGCTTCTACTAAATTTATAGTCTTTTTTAAATTATTTATTTATTTTTAATACATTGCTTTATGAATCATGTTGGGAGAGAAAAACGAGAAAAAAGGGAAAAAACATAGGAAAAGAAAAAAATAGGAAAAAAGTGAACTTAGTATATATTGATTAACATTCAAACTCCATAGTTCTTTTTTTAGATGCAGATGACATTTTCTTTCCAAAGTCTGTTAAGATTGTTTTGGATCACTGAACTAACGAGAAGAACCAGTGTTTCTTGGTTGATCATTGCACATTCTTACTATTATTGTGTACAATGTATTCCTGGGTTCTGCTTTATTTGCTCAGTATCAGCACACATAAATCTATCCAACCTGTCTAAAATCAGTTTGTCAATCATTTTTTAGAATAATAATTTTTGATGCCTTTTATATAGAGCAATTATTCACCTATTCTCCAATTGATGAGCATCTATTCATTTTCCAATTTTTTGCCACCACAAAGAAAGCTGTGACAAACATTTTTCCCTTCTTTAAAATTTCCTAGGGATACAGACACAGTAGGGACACTGGTAGGTCAAAGAGTATGTACACTTTTATAGTCATTTGGGCAGAGTTCCAAATTGCTTGCCAGAATAGTGGGATCATTTCACCATTCCCCCCACAATGCATCAGTGTTCCAGTTTTCCCACATCCCCTCCAACATTTATCTTTTCCTGTAATCTTGGTCAAACTGAGAAGTGTAAGGTTGTACTTCAGATTTTTTTTTAATTTGCATTTCTCTAATCAATAGTGATTTAGAGCATTTTTTCATATGATTATAGATGGCTTTAATATCATCATCCAAAAATTGTTTCTCTTGGGGTTTTTTTGTGCAAAATTAAGGACTGGAATTAGACTGTTGTCTAAGGACTGGGGTAGCTATGCTTACAAAGGCTCAGAAACAGAAATTCAAATACAAGATAATGAATATTTTGATCACAGCTGCTCTTTATTGGGTGTTGTGCTCATGGAAGGAATACTCATATTAAATATGGCAATAAGAAATATCAAGAGTGTGCCTTTCACAAAAGAATCCTCCCCATTTGTGGATACAGATCCTTCTTAGTTGTCATTGCATTATCTTACTAATTTTTCAAAAATATTAACCCTGAGATACAAGGGTGATTTCTTTCTTTTCTTTTTCTTCCTAAACTCAGAGAAAGTCTTTTGTTCCAGCAAAGAGGCTAATAGTTCCATTTGGAGAATATTAAGTGATTGTGTTGCCTTAATCTTCTGCAACCTTAGAATAGATTTAATTAATATTTGCAGAAGAATAGCTTAATGAATTTTAAATAACAAGATTCAGGCACAAGAAATGCAAATGACTACATCAGATTATGGAGAAATTGGTATAAGATAAAGCTTTACCATATATCTGCAAACTAAACTAAAAAGATGTGACAACTTTTTGGAGAATATTACTTTCCCTTTAAAACATCAAAATTCTCTTTCTATCTCTTTATTTCTCTTTGTGTATCCCTTTGGATCAATCAATACTTCTTTGTCTCTGGTTCTCTTGGTGGCAATTTGCATTTCTGCCTAATTCTGTCTTTCCACATTTCTCTTATCTCTCTTTTTTTGTTCCTCACATCTTTCTTTTTCTGAAGCATTCTAAGGAAATGGAAGAATAAGTCTCTCCCTTTGTATGTATGTGCATCTGTCTCTGTCTTTTTCTTAGACACACATACATAGAGAACATGTCAATAATATTAGCACATGTTACTCTGCTTTGATCATCCCTCAACTTTTTCTTGAGTAATTATATTCACATTTCTTCTGGCTAATCTATCTCCAACAAAAGTCTTTAAGCCTTCCTTCCTGCTTCATTGGACCACTTCCATTTTCTCCATTTGAGTTTAGAAGCATCCAATGCCAAAGATAAGTCACATTTCTCTCTTTGGTTTTACCTTCCTGCTGGAAATTCAGCTTAACATTAGTTGATTATTTAGGCTATGTAGTTGGGGGAAATTTATATTTCTTGAACATGTTTATAATTGTTTTACTATATGGGCTGAGCATTGCATCTTTTACTCCTTCCCCACTGTGTTTTTGCATAATACTTTTCATCTGGTTTCTCCAACATCCCCTTTACCAATGATTCTCTCTTTGTGTTATTTACCTATATTTCTGTTTTTCTATGCTTTCTGTGACTCCCTTCAGGATTTAGAGAAAAAAATCAACTGAATTCTGGGTTTAGATAGAGCAGATCTTTATTTCCTGCATGTCCTTCATGCTGCCATCTCCAAAAAGATGTGAGATGGCAGAGACAGAGATATGCAGAAACAGATGGAGTAGTATTCAGTGCAAACACTAAAATAGTAACAGAGGAACATTTCAACAGTGAAAAACTAAAGCAGTTCCAGAGAACAAGAAGTGCCCTGCCTAAGTTGACCCTGTGACATTCTGTCAAACCAGTTGGAAGAATATTAGCCAAACTGCAACCTGGTCTGCCTAAAATCAAGGGCCCTGATCTTTCTTGAATTCTGACTAGAATTATACAATTTAGAGCTGGAAAGGGTCTTAGATAGCATTTAGTCATTTGCTCACTTTACAGATGAGAAAACTGAAATTTGTAAAAGCTAAAATACTTGTTCCAAGTCACATAGTTGTTATGAATCAGCCAGCTTACAAAACCAAGGATTTCACACTTTAAGCCTCTTTCCTCAATAGAATTCAAGGTCCCTGAATCGAGGAAATCTTTTCTTTTTGTTACTGGATTCATAATTCCTAAACTAGACTTACTACATAATAAATGCTTAATAAGCATATATTAAAACATACTTTCCATAAAAGACAATTGAAAATTTTAAATAAGATTGGTCTTTGGTAATATTTAAGCAGTTAGAGTATTGCGAATTGTATATGATTAAACTGAATTGATCAGTCTCAAGATTTTTGCCTTTTCTAAATAAAGAGCAGATTAGGTTTGGTTATTTCTTTACATTTATTTATTTTGCATATTTAGATTTATTTACATTTCATATAATGTAGAAGAAACCAGTTAAAGTCTGAATTCTTTATTCATAATAAATTGCTTTACAAATTTATAGTACATAATTAGCATACTTGTTATGAAAAATGAACTGGCATTTGTGAATTTCAAAAATGTGTTGCCATTAAGTAATTGTAGCATTATTATGGGTGGGTGATTAGTATCTATTTATATGTGTAATCAATATGTTAGTGAGATATAGATTGCTTTCTACCTATTCAGCTGATATCCCTCTTATGACATGTAGAATAAGTAAGAGAAGATGAAGGTTCTACCTCGTGTCTCAACACAGATTGGAAATCTGACACTGATATCAAATACTGATAGCAAAGATGAGATAATTGAAGCTAGTAGCAGCATATTGATTCTTTAGAAATCTACTAGAATATGACACCATGAGAACTCTTCTATACTCTTTTCCTCTATATCTTTGAATATAGCATGATACAACCAATAGATTTGGAGGTGGAAAGACTTAGGTTCAAATGTTACCTCTATTATTCCCATTTTATAGATGAGAAAATGGAGCAGAGAGAAATTAAATGATTTGTCCAGGGTGAAAGAAGTAGTAAGTTTCTCAGTAGCATTTTGACTCAAGTCTTCCTGACTGCTGGTGCATTATTCTTTTCATTATGTCACTTAAATATCTGAGGAAGTAACAACAGAACTATATCCATATATGTATGTATGTGTATATATATGTATGTATGTATATATGTAGATGCATACAAAGAGAAAAAACACAAGGAAAAAAATTAGTAAATAAACAAAACAGTGAAAATACTAAGCTTTGATCCACACTCAGTCTTTAAAGTTCTCTCTTTAGATTTGGATGTCTCTTTCCATCAAAAGCCTATTGAAATTTCCTTGATTTCCTTATTATTGAAAAGAGCTAAGTGCATCACAGTTAATCATCACATAATCTTGTTGCTATGTACAATGTTCTCTTTGTTCCAATCATTTCAGTTAACATCAGCTCATGCAAGTCTTTCCAGGCTTTTTTGAAATCAATCTGCTTGCCATTTCTTATAAAAATAATATTACATTATATTCATATACCATAATTTATTCAGCCATTCTCCAATTAATGAGCTTCAATGGTTTTCCAGTTTTTCGCCACTACAAAAAGGGCTTACTACATTTTTGCATATATAATCTCCTTGATCTTTTTTATGATCTCTTTGTGATACAGACACTGAGACACTGCCATATCAAAGGGTTTGTGCAGTTTTAAGTCCTTTGGGGATATTTCCATATTGCTCTCCAGAAAGGTTGGATCAATTCACAACTTCAACAACAATGTATTATTGTTCAATTTTCCCGCAGCCCCTTCAACACTTACCATTATCCTTTCCTGTCATGTTAGCCAAACTGAGAAGTGTGAAATGGCACATAAGAGTTGTTGTAATTGGCAATTCATTAATCAATAGTGATTTAGAAATTTTTTTCATATGACTAGACTTTAGTTTCATCATCTGAAAAGTCTGTTCATATCTTTTGATCATTAATCAATTGGGAAATGGCTTGTATTCTTATACATTTGAGACAATTCTTTAAATATTTTAGAAATGAGACCTTTATCAGAAACATTGAATGTAAACTTTTTTCACTAGCTTTCTGCTTCCCTTATAATCTAGCTTGCATTGTTTTTTAATTTGATGTAATCAAATTATATATTTTGCATTTTATAATGTCCTTTAGTTTTCCTTTGGCCACAAATTCCTTCCTTCTGCACAGATCTGAGAAGTAGACAATCAGTTCCTAATTTGCTTATAGTATTACTCTTTATGTATAAATCATGAACCCATTTCAACTTTATCTTGATATAAAATGTTCTATGTTAGTAAACACCTAGTTTCTGCCATACTAATTTAAAATTTTCCCAACAATTTTTGTCAAGTAGTGAGTTCTTGTCCCAGAAGCTGAAGTCGTTATGTATATCAGACACTAGATTATTAGTCGTTAACTATTGTGTCTTTTAAACCTAATCTATTTCACAGATCCATTACTGTATTTCTTAGTTAGTACCAAGTGGTTTTGATGACTGCTATTTTGTAATATGGTTTTAGGTCTGGGACAGTTAGGCCCTCTTCCTTTGCATTTTTTTTTTCATTAATTCTCTTGAAGTTGTGAACATTTTGTTCTTCCTGGTCAATTTTGCTATTATTTTTCCTAACTCTATAAAGTAATTTCTTGACAGTTTGATTGGTCTGGCACTGAATAAGTAGATTAATTTAGGTAGAATTGCCAGTTTTATTATATTAACTTGGCCTACCCATGAACATGATATTTTCCCAATTCTTTAAGCTTAACTTTATATGTATGAAAAGTGTTTGATATTTGTGTTCATACAGTTCCTGATTTTGTCTTAGCAGGCAAACTTCCAAATATTTTATATTATCTAGCAATTTTAATTGGGATTTTTCTTTCTGTCTCTTACTCCTAGACTTGTTTGGTAACATGAAAATGCTGATGATTGAGTAGATTTATTTTTTATTTGCAATTTTACTAAAGTTATTTCCTTTAGCAGTTTTTAAGATGATTCTCTAGGATTCTCTAAATATATCACCATAACATTTGTAAAGAATGATAATTTTGTTTCATTACATATTTTTTTAAAATTTCCTTTTCTTCTCTTAGTGCCAAAGCTAACATTTTTAGTGCAATATTCAATAGTAGTGGTGATAAAGGGGAATCTTCTTTCACCCTTGATCTTATTGGGAATGCTTCTAGTTTATGCCTGTTATATATGATGCTTGCTGAAAGTTTTAGATAAATGCTACCTATCAACTTAAGGAAAATTTCATTTATATGCTTTTAATAGGAGTAAATATTGCATTTTGTCAAATCCTTTTTTTAAACCTTTTCTGAGATAATTATATGATTTCCATTAGTTTGGTTATTGATATGGTCAATTATGGTAATTGATTTCCTGATATGAAACCAGCTCTTCATTTCTGCCATGAATCCTAATTGGCCATAGGATATTATTTTTGTTTTTTATTAAAAGCTTTTTGTTTACAAAAACATGAGTGATTTTTCTACATTGACTTTTTTTTTGTTCCAAGCTTTTCCCTTCCTTCCCCCCACTCCCCACCCCTAGGTGATAGGTAATCTAATACATGCTAAATATGAAAAATTATATGACAAATCCAATATACGTATACATATCTATACAGTTATCTTACTGCACAAGAAACATCAGATCTAGAAAGAGAGAAGAAAAAAAAAAAAAACAACCTAAGAAGGAAAACAAAATGCATGTAAATATTCACAGAAAGCGTTAAAATGCTGTGTTGTGGTTCACATTCAGTTCCCTCAGGCCTCTTTCTGGATATATATGACTATCTTCATCGCTGAATAATAGGAACTGGTTTGAATCACATCATTGTTGAAGAGAACCATGTCCATCAGAATTGATCATCGTATAGTCCTGTTGCTGTGTATAATGTTCTCCTGGTTCTGCGGATTACACTCAGCATCAGTTCATGCAAGTCTCTCCAGGCCTCTCTGAAATCATCCTGTTGGTCATTTCTTACAGAACAATAATATTCCATAACATTCATATGCCATAATTTATTTAGCCATTCTCCAATTGATGGGCATCCATTCAGTTTCCAGTTTCTTGCCACTACAAAAAGGGCTGCCAAAAACATTTTTGCACATGTGGGTCTCTTTCCCTCCTTTAAAATCTCTTTGGGATATAGGCCCAGTAGAAACACTGCTGGGTCAAATGGTATGCACAGTTTGATAACTTTTTGAGCATAGTTCCAGAATGCTCTCCAGAATGGATGGAACCGTTCACATTTCCACCAACAATGTATCAGTGTCCCAGTTTTCCCACATCCCCTCCAACATTCATCATTATCATTTCCTGTAATTTTAGTCAATCTGCCAGGTGTGTAGTGATATCCCAGGGTTGTCTTAATTTGCATTTCTCTGATCAATAGTGATTTGGAGCACCTTTTCATGTGACTAGAAATAGTTTGAATTTCTTCATCTGAAAATTGTCTGTTCATATCTTTTGACCATTTATCAATTGGAGAATGGCTTGAATTCTTATATATTTGAGTCAATTCTCTATATATTTTAGAAATGAGGCCTTTATCAGAACCTTTGGATGTAAAAATATTTTCCCAGTTTACTGCTACCCTTCTAATCTTGTCTGCATTCATTTTGTTTGTACAAAAACTTTTCAACTTGATATAGTCAAACTTATCTATTTTGTGATTAATGATGACCTCTAGTTCTTCTTTGGTCACAAATTCCTTCCCCCTCCACAGGTCTGAGAGGTAAACCATCCTGCATTGTTCTAATTTGTTTATAATGTCATTCTTTATGCCTAGATCATGAATCCATTTTGACCTTATCTTGGTATACGGTGTGAGGTGTGGGTCAATGCCTAGTTTCTTCCATACTAGTTTCCAATTTTCCCAGCAGTTTTTGTCAAATAGTGAGTTTTTATTCCAAAAACTGGGGTCTTTGGGTTTATCAAACACTACATTACTATTGTCATTGAGTATTTTGTCCTGTGAACCTACCCTATTCCACTGATCCACTACTCTATTTCTTATCCAGTACCAAATGGTTTTGGTGACCACTGCTTTATAATATAGTTTTAGATCTGGTGCAGCTAGGCCACCCTCATTTGCATTTTTTTTCATTAATTCCCTAGAAATTCTTGACCTTTTGTTTTTCCAGAAGAATTTTGTTGTTATTTTTTGTAGGTCAGTTAAATAATCTCTTGGGAGTTTGATTGGTATAGCACTAAATAGATAGATTAGTTTAGGTAGTATTGCTATCTTTATGATATTCGCTCGACCTATCCAAGAGCACTTGATGTTTTTCCAATTGTTTAGATCTGACTTTATTTGTGTGGAGAGTGTTTTGTAGTTTTGCTCATATAGATCCTGACTTTCCCTTGGCAGATATATTCCCAAATATTTTATACTATCGATAGTTATTTTGAATGGAATTTCTCTTTGTATCTCTTGCTGTTGCATTTTGTTGGTGATGTATAAAAATGCTGATGATTTATGTGGATTTATTTTGTATCCTGCAACTTTGCTAAAGTTGTGGATTAATTCTAATAGTTTTTTAGTTGATTCTCTAGGGTTCTCTAAGTAGACCATCGTATCATCTGCAAAGAGTGATAATTTGGTTTCCTCATGACCTATTCTAATTCCTTCAATCTCTTTTTCTTGTCTTATTGCCAAGGCTAGCATTTCTAATACAATATTGAATAGTAATGGTGATAGTGGGCAGCCTTGTTTCACCCATGATCTTATTGGGAATGGTTGCAGTTTATCACCATTACATATGATGCTAGCTGATGGTTTTAAATAGATGCTACCAACTATTTTAAGGAAAAGTCCATTAATTCCTATACTCTCTAATGTTTTTTAATAGGAATGGATGTTGGATTTTATCAAATGCTTTTTCTGCATCTATTGAGATTATCATATGTTTTTTGTTAATTTGGTTATTAATATAGTCAATTATGTTAATAGTTTTCCTAATATTGAACCATCCCTGCATTCCTGGTATAAATCCTACTTGGTCATGGTGTATTATTCTAG
>JAJPUD010006406.1:82236-103254 GCA_023553655.1 Myrmecobius fasciatus
TGGTAGAATTCACATGTAAATCCATCTGGTCCTGGGGATTTTTCTTAGGGAGTTGATTAATGATTTGTTCTATTTCTTTTTTCTAAAATGGGATTATTTAAGTAATTTATTTCCTCTTCCGTTAATCTGGGCAATCTATATTTTTGTAGATATTCCTCCATTTCACTTAGATAATCAAATTTATTGCCATAAAGTTGGGCAAAGTAACTCCTGATTATTGCTCTAATTTCCTCTTCATTGGTGGAAAGTTCTCCCTTTTCATTTTTGAGACTAACAATTTGATTTTCCTCTTTCCTTTTTCTAATTAAATTAACTAGAGGTTTATCTATTTTGTTGGGGTTTTTTATAAATTACCAACTTTTAATTTTATTTATTAATTCAATATATTTTTACTTTCAATTTTATTAATCTCTCCTTTTATTTTTAATATTTCAAGTTTGATATTTGATTGGGGGTTTTTAATTTGTTCTTTCTCTAGCTTTTTTAGTTGCAAGCCCAATTCATTGATTTTCTCTTTCTCTATTTTATGGAAATAGATATCTAGAGATATAAAACTTCCCCTTATTAGCGCTTTGGCTGTATCCCACATATTTTGGTATGTTGTCTCATTATTGTCATTCTCTTGGATGAAATTAGTAATTGTGTCTATAATTTGCAGTTTCACCCATTTATTCTTTAGGATGAAATTATTTAGTTTCCAATTGCTTTTTGGTCTATTTTCTCCTGGCCTTATATTGCATGTGATTTTTATTCTGTCATGATCTGAAAAAAAATACATTTACTATTTCTGCCTTCCGGCATTTGATTTTGAGGTTTTTGTGTACTAACACATGGTCAATTTTTGTATAAGTTCCATAGACTGCTGAGAAAAAAAGTAAACTCCTTCCTGTCTCCATTTAATTTCCTCCAAAGACCTATCATACCTAACTTTTCTAACATTTTGTTTCCCTCCCTAACTTCTTTCTTATTTATTTTGTGGTTTGATTAATCTAGTTCTGAGAGAGGGAGGTTGAGATCCCCCACTATTATAGTTTTGCTGTCTATTTCTTCTTGCTTCTCTCTGAACTTTTCCTCTGAATTTCCATGCTATACCACTTGGTGCATATATGTTTAGTATTGATATTGCTTCATTATCTATGTTACCCTTTAGGAAGATATGATTTCCTTCTTTGTCTCTTTTAATTAAGTCTATCTTTGCTTTTACTTGGTCTGAGATCAGGATTGCTACCCCTGCTTTTTTTTGTTCACCTGAAGCATAATAGACTCTGCTCCAGCCTTTTACCTTCACCCTGTATGTATGTATCTCTATGTTTTAGATGTGTTTCTTGTAAACAACATATTGTTGGATTCTGGTTTTTAATCCAGTCTGCTATCTGCTTCTGCTTTAAGGGAGAAATCATTCCATTCACATTCACAGTTAAAATAACTAATTCTGTATTTCCTGCCATTTTATTTACCCTAGCTTATGCTTTTCTTTTCCCTATCCCCTTTCCCTCCTCCCTAGTATTTTGCTTTTGATAATCACTTCCCTCAAACAATCCTTCCCCTTTAGTACCCCACCCCCTTTTTTACACCTTTCCCTTAATTCTTCTGTTTTCCCTTCTATTAGTCTATTCCCTTTCTTTTCCCCCTTTCCTTCCTGTTTCCTTGTAAGATAGGACAAGTTTCTTTTTAATACCCAATACATCTATTATTCCCTCAGAGCCAAATCTGATGATATGGAGATTGACACAGTTCTCATTCTCCTCCCTTCTTCCCCCTCAATCATTATAGGTTTTCTTTACTTCTACATGTGATATAATTTCCCTTATTTTACCCTCTTTTCCTCTTCTTCCAGTGTTATCCCTTTTCTACCTCTAATTTCTTTTTCAGATTATCATATCATAATAATCATAAAATTACAATAATCATATCAAAATAATCATAATGTAATTATAAAATCATAAAATCAACCCTCATTCTACAAGTTTCCAAAACAAAAATATAGTTCTCAAGAGTTTTTTGGGTTTTTTGGTTACCTTTTTATGTTTCTCTTGTGTTCTGTGTTTGTAGATCAAATTTTTTATTCAGTTCTGGTCTTTTCAGTAGAAATAGGTGAAATTCTCCTATATCATTGAATGACCATCTTCTTCCCTGGAAGACAATGCTCATTCTAGCTGGGTAACTTATTCTTGGCTGTAATCCAAGTTCCTTTGCCCTTCAGAATATCTGATTCCAGTCCCTTCGACCCTTTAAAGTAGAAGCTGCTAGGGCCTATGTGATCCTAATTGTAGCTCCCCGATATTTAAATTGTTTCTTTCTGGCTTCTCGTAATATCTTTTCCTTGGTATGATAGTTCTGGAATTTAGCCACAATATTCCTGGGGGATTTAATTTTTGGGTTTCTTTCAGGAGGTGATAGGTGGATTGTTTCAATAAGTATTTTGCCTTCTGGGTCTAAAATATCAGAGCAGTTTTCTTTTCTGACTTCCTGAAAGATAGTGTCTAGGTTCTTTTTTTCATCATGGCTTTCAGGAAGCCCTATAATCCTCAGATTGTCTCTCTTAGATCTATTTTCCAGGTTAGTTGTTTTTCCTAGGAGATATTTCATGTTTTTTTTCTATCTTTTCATTTTTTTGTTTTTGTTTGACTGATCCTTGAAGTCTTGATGAGTTATTCATTTCCAATTGTTCGATTCTAATTTTTAATGTCTTATTTTCTTCAGTTACTGTTTTTAGTTCCTTTGGCAATTGACCTTTTACATTTTTTTGTTCTTTGCATCCTTTTTCTATTTTTTCCGTTTTATTTTGCAGTGATCTCATTTTGTTTCCCCATGTTTCTTCTAACTCTCTTTTAAGATTCTTTATGCAATCTTCAAAGAAAGCTTTGTGGCATGGTGTACAGTTTATGTCTCTCTTTGGGGCTTTTTCTGGAGTTGCTTTACCTTTAGGGGCCTCAGGATTTGAGGTCTCTTCTTCCCTCTCTCCATAAAAGCTGTCTATGGTAAGAGCTCTTTTTGGTTTTTATTCATTTTTTTAAGGTGTAAAGTCTGTTCAGGGCAAAGGAGGGACAGCTGCTTCAATTTGCACTGGGGCAGTTCTGGTGATTGAGTTACTTCAGGTGTTGGGCAGTTCTGCTGATTAAGTTATTTCAGGTGCTGGGCAGTTCTGCTTTAATTCACCCTTGGGCAGTTCTGCTGATTGAGTTATTTCAGGTGCTGGGCAGTTCTGCTGATTGGATTATTTCAGGTGGTGATCAGTTCTGCTGACTGATTGATGGCCCTAGGGTGCTGTTTAATGGCAGCTAGGTCCCAAGCTTATCTGGGGTTCAGTGGTTCACAATCTATCCCCCACAAAAGGCAGATCCTCCAAACCACCTGCTTACAATCAGGACAGATTGGCCCATGAGGCCCTCAGAAGACTCCCAGGTGTGTGAAAAGCACAGGGCTCCCACTCCTGTTCCGACTCCTGTTACAGCTCCCTGCTCCAGCCTCCTGCTCCAGATCCCTGCTCCAGCTCCCTGCCCTGGTCTCGCTGTGCTGCAGTCTGGGTTCATCAGACCACTCCCCTGCCCAATTAAAACAGACCTGTTTTGAAGTTCTTCCAGAGTATCTTCTTCTAGAAATGTGTTGTCCTCCAGATATTGTGGATTTTTTTACTTCAAAATCAGTCTAGAGGCTTCATATGTTGTTGGTTTGAGGGAAGGTTAGAGGAGGTTACAGAGACTCCTGTCTGATCTCTGCCATCTTGGCTCCACCCCCGGAAGTAGCCATAGTATATTATCCTGGTTATAAATTGCTGTAATTTCTTGGCTAATATTTAATTTAAGTATTCACCCATTTCACTTAGATTTGCAGATTTTTTAACATACAATTGACAAAATAGCTCCTGATTTTTGCTCTAATTTCATCTTCATTGGTGGTAAGTTCACCCTTTTCATTTTTGATATAGGAAATCTGGTTATCTTCTTTTCTTTTTCTATTCAAATTAACCAAATGTTTGTCTGTTTTGTTGCTTTTTCATAGAATCAACTCAGAGTTTTGTTTATTCATTCAACAATCTTACTTTCAATTTTGTTATTCACTCCTTTTATTTTCAAATTTGGTATTTAATTGGGAGATTTTTATTTATTATTTTTTTCTAGCTTTTTTATTTGTATTCTCAATTCATTGATTTTGTCTTTTTCTATTTTATTCTTGTATATATTTAGTGACAAAATTTCCCCTAAAAATTCTTTGTCTGAATCCCATAAGTTTTGGCATGTTGTCTTATTTTTGTCATTGTCTTGGATGAAATTAGTGACTGTTTCTGTAATTTTTTTTTTGTTTAACCTGCTCATTCTTTAAGATTAGATTTAGTTTCCAATTATGCTTTGGTTTATTTTTCATGGCCTTTATTACACTTATTTTTATTGCATTATGATCTGTAAAGGACACATTTATTATTTCTGTCTTTCTTCATTTTTATGTCCTATTACATTATTAATTTTTGTGTAGATGCCATGTACTGCCTAGAAAGGGTATATTCCTTTTTTATCCCCATTCGATTTTCTCCAAAGATCTATCATATCTAAATTTTCTAAAATTCAATTTCCCACTTTAACTTCTTTTTTGTTTTGGTTAGATTTATCTAGTTCTAAAAGAGACAGGTTCAGATCCCTATAGTTTTGCTATCTATTTCTTTTTGCATCTCATTTAAATTCTTTCTAAGAATTTGGATGTTATACTACTTGGTGCATATCTGTTTAGTATTGATATTTCTTCATTATCTCCAATACTATTTAACAAGATGTAGTTTCCTCCCTTAAGTCTTTTAATTAGCTCTATTTTTGCTTTTGGTGTTCTGAGATCAGGATGGCTACCTCTCCATTCTTTCACCATTTCTCTGTATTAAATGTCTTTCTTGTAAACACCATGTTGTAGGATTTAGGCTTTTAATTCAGTCTGCATCGATTTTCATTTTATGGAAGAGTCCATTCATTCATTCATTCACAGTTAAGATTACTAATTCTGTATTTTCTTCCCATCCTATCTTTCACAAGTTATACTTTTCTCTCTCCTTCCATTCTTTCCCTCCTTGTTAGTTTATTGCTTATAACTGCCACCTCCCTCAATCTATCTTTTCTTTTTCCAATCCACTTCTTTCCTTTCTGCTTTCTCCTCCTGCTACCCTATGGTGTGAGGCAAAATTCTATATACCAAATGAAGTACATGTTATTTCTTCTTTGAACCAAATTTTATCAGATTAAGGTTCAAAGAAAGCTCATCTTTCTCCTTTCTTTTGCTCAAGTATAATAGTTTTTTGCTTTTTGTTTTTTTCTTCTTCATGTGAGGTAATTTACCGCATTATATCTCCTCTTTCCTTTTCTTTTATTATAATAACCTTCCACCCATAATTTTTTTTTTCATATCATCACATTAAAGTTAATTTCTAACTACACCCTCTAAGTATTCTTTTTCCAGGTGCACTAAACAAAGAAGAAACAATTCTCAAGAGTTACACATATCTTCTTCCAGTATAAGGATGTAAATTTTTGAACCTTTAAAATATATTTTTTCTCATTTACCTTTTTATGCTTCTCTTGAGTTTTGTACTTTGGGATCAAATTTCCTCTTCTACTCTGCTCTTTTCACAAGGAATGATTAAAAATTCCCTATTAAAATAAATAGCCATTTCCCCCCTGAAAGTCAATGCTAAATTTTGCTGGGTAGTTGATTCTTAGTTGCCGTCCAAACTCCTTTGCCCTCTGGAGTATCATATTTCAGACTCTCTGATCCTTTTTTTCCCCCTGAGGCAATTGGGGTTAAGTGACTTGCCCAGAGACATACAGCCTCTGATCCTTTGATGTGAAAGCTGAGACTTTGATTAATCTGGGTTTTTTAGTTCCTTGATTTTTGGATTATTTCTTTCTGGCTGTTTTCAGTATTTACTCTTTGATCTGAAAGTTTTAAAAGTTAGCTGTTATATTCCTTGAAATTTTTATTTTGAGATCATTTTTCAGGTTGTGATTCTTTCAATGATTATTTTATCCTCTGAATCTGGGATATCAGGACAGGTTTTTTAGATGATTTCTTGAAAGATGTTGTCTAGGCTTTTTTTTTTCATTATGCTTTTCAGGTAGTTTAATAATTCTTAGAGTATCTCTCCTGGATCTGTTTTCCAGATTAGTTGGTTTTCCAATGAGGTATTTTACATTTTCTTTTATTTTTTTCATTTTTTTATTTTGTTTGACATATTCTTGATTTCTCATTAAATCATTCACTTCTATATGTCCAATTATAATTTTTTTTTTTTTTTTTGCTTTTTGCTGAGGCAATTGGGGTTAAGTGACTTGCCCAGGGTCACACAGCTAGGAAGTGTCTAAGACCAGATTTGAACTCAGGTCCTCCTGACTTCAGGGCTGGTGCTCTAACCACTGCGCCACCTAGCTGCCCCACAATTATAATTTTGATGAATAATTTTCTGCAGTTAACTTTGTTTTCTCTTTTTGCATTGGCCAATTGTACTTCCAAAGGAGCTGTTTTGGAAGTACAAATTCGAAAATAGTGATTTTTTTCCCATTTTGTCAATTTTATATTTTTCTAGTAAATTTATTTATTTTTAGTACATTTTACAAAATCAGAGTAAAGGGGAGAAACCATTGGAGAGATTAAAAAAAAAAACAGAACAAGGAAGTGAACAAAGCAGGTGTTTATTTACATTCAGTCTCCTTTTTTGTGTGTGTACAATGTATTCCTGGTTCTGCTTGTTTTGCTCAGCATCAGCTCATGTGTATCTTCCCCAGGCCTTTATAAATCAGCTTGTCCTCATTTTTTATAGAACAATAATATTCCATTATCTTCATATACCACAACTTATTCTGTCACTCCCCAATTGATGGGCATCTACTCATTTTCCAATTCTTTGCTACCACAAAAAGAGCTGCTACAAATATTTTTGTACAAATATCTTGGGAAGTTAAAATTTTCTTGGGATACAGATATAGGAAAGACATTCCTGGATCAAAGGATATGCACAGTTTTATACTCCTTTGGGCATAGTTCCAAATTGCTCTTCAGAATGGTTGGATTATTTTACATCTTCACCAATAATGTATTAGTGTCCCAGTTTTCTCACATTTCCCCCAACATTTATTGTTATTTTTTCCTGTCATCTTAGCACATCTGAGAGATGTGATAAGGTACCTCAGAGTTGTTTTAATTTGCATTTCTCTGATAAATAGTGATTTTACACACTTTTTCATATAAATATAGATGGCTTTAATTTCATCATCTGAAAATTGTCTGTTTATATCATTTGATCATTTATCAATTGGGGGCAATTCTATTTTTAAGGATTTGTTCTCTTTAGTATATTTTGCTTATTTCATTAAATTTATTTTTTTTAAATTGTTTATTCTGTAAGTCTCTGTGCTTCCTTTTCAAAGATTTTGATTTCCTCCCAAAATCTTTATAACTCTCCTGCAATACTCTCATTTCTTTTCATAATTTTTCTTCTATTTCTCTTTTTAGATCCATTTTGAACTCTTCCAAGAGAACTTTTTGAACTGAAGACCTGTTCATATCATGCTTTGAGACCTAATCTGCAGACATTTTGTATTTGTTTTGCTCTTATGAGTTTGTGTTTTGGTTTTCCTTGTCTCTATAATAGTTCTTTATGATCAGGGCTCTTTTTAATTTTTTGCTCATTTTTAAGGTTGGATTACACTCTTAGGCCACAGGGGAGATTGTCCTGAGCTTCCTCTGCAGGGTGACAGAAATTTTTCACTAACTGTGCTGGGGCAGGTGTTGTAGTCTTCCTCTCTGTGTTAAGTAGCCTGGTCAAGTCCCACTTACTATGCTAGAAAACAACACTTCACAATTTGCCTTCTGTGCTTGTGTTGGAGTTCTCCCAGCTGCTCTGTTGGTCTGGTCTTTTGAACCAAAACAGAGTAACAATCACTGCTGTATTTTGTCTAAGAGCTTTTGCCTAGATTCCCCATGCTAGACCTCCTCATGTTGCGCCTGCAATAGGCAACATTTCCCCCTGTGAAGTTAAGACAGACTTTTTTTGAAGTCCTTCCAAGATATTTTAAGCTGCAAAATTATTACATTCTAAAATCTGTGGGTTCTGTCACTCCAAAATCCTTTCAGAGTCTTGATCTAGTGATCATCCTGCAGAAAGCCAGGAAGAGGTAAGGCAATGTCCTGTTTACTCTTCTCCACCTTGGCTCTGCTCCAGAAATATTAAGTAACAGAAAGGCAAATGGAGACTATTGTAGATACAGGAAATAATGTGAACAGATGAAAAGTTAGACAAAAGACAGAATGAGATCTGGAGATAGTGAATAATGCAGTATGTCTGACAGATTATGCGATGGCTAGATTGCAGTAAATCCGGAATGGAAAGATAGAGATGAATTTTAAAGGTCCTTGAATGCTTCCATCCTATATCTTATCCCTCTTAAACAATCAAACATAAACTAAAGAATAAAATGGTTATTGAAACAGCAATTTAAAATTACTTTAACTAAAGGGAATATTATCTGTTGAATTATGGAGTCAGAAGACAGAAAATCAATATCTATGATATAAATGACAGGAGGGAACGGTACTCAATTTTGGAAAATTGGTCTGCATGCATTGCTTCCACTTTATGTTTTCTTATTTACTTCACTTTAACTTTTGTAATATGGATTCTGAAGTTATCACTTAATTGAAAGTGATTTTCTAAAGCAACCACTAGCACTACCATCACCATCATCCTTATCATTGTTATTAATATATGTTTATTTTTACAATGCTTTAATTTTACCATTCATTCCTATATTTAGCATCTGGAGATATCCATACGATAGTTTTTAACCAATCAACTGAAATTTATTATTTCTATGTACATTTGAAAATATATCAAGTACTAAAGAATTGATAAATGGGCCTGGAACTGTGGTAGGCTCTGGCAGAGGGGTGAGTATCAAAAACAAAAATGAAACATTATATCAAATTATTATCTCTAAAATAATGGCACATTTATATGGTGCTATAATATTTATAGTTGTTTTTCCATCTTAAGAACATTTGATTTTAACAAACCTAGACTTCTATTCATCATTTTTGTCATTCTTCTATACATATTTCCACGAATATCATGCTGCACAAGAAACATCAGATCAAAAAGAAAAAAAATGGAAAAAAATGCAAGGAAACAACAACAAAAAGAGTGAAACTACTATGCTTTGGTCCACATTCAGTCCCCATAGTCCTCTCTCTGGGTGCAGATGGCTTTCCTCAATACAAGACCATTGGAACTGCTCTGAATTGCCTCATTATTGATGAGAGCCATATAATCTTACTATTGCCATGTATAATAATCTCCTGACTCATTTTACTTAACCTCAATTCATGTACAATTTCTATTTCTATCTCTTGCTGTTGTCCTTTGTTGGTAATATATAGGAATGCTGATGATTTATGTGGATTTATTTTGTGTCCCACAACTTTGCTATAGTTGTGAATTATTTCTCATAGTTTTTTTAGTTGACTCTCTAAGATTCTCTAAATATACCATCATATCATCTGTAAAGAATGATAATTTGGTTTCCTCTTTATTCTAACTCCTTTAATCTCTTTTTCTTCTCTTATTATCAAAGTTAACATTTCTAATACAATATTGAATAGTAATGGTGATAGTGGGCAACCTTGTTTCAACCCTATCTTATTGGGAATGGTTCTAGTTTATACCCATTCCATTGCAATCATTTTTCACTATGTGCTTAACCACACCTCAATTGATAGGCAACTATATTCTTTGCAATTCTTTTATTAAAAATGATTCTTTAAACATTTTGATATTATGGGGAATATTATTATATTAATGATTTTCTTAGGCTGTATGTCCAGTAGTACAGACTTATAGTCAAAAGCTTTGGCTATTTTTACTATCTTTATTTGCATAATTCCAAATTATTTTCTAAAACATTTGTACTAATCCATAATACCACCAATTACATACAAACAGTTTTATCCTCTCAAGAACATTTAATTATTGACTATTCTCACCTCTTTTAATGATTGTCAATTTTCTGGCAGCATGATAAAAACTTAGAGTAGTTTTGATTTGGATCTACTATGGATTTGGAGCTGTCATATATACTTCTCATTAGCTTAAAATATTTGTTTCATGTTTAACATATATAGCATGACTTGCCATCTAGAGAAGGGGATACAGAAAAGGGAGGGAGAAATTTGAAACACAAGGTTTTGCAAATTATGAAATTTTGAAAATTATCCATGAATATATTTTGAAAATAAAATCTTTAATTAAAAATAAAATTCTTAATAAATAATTTCATGTATTCATCCAAAAAATTTTTTCTCTCTTTTGAAAACTTTTCTTTTTTGTAGAATTGCTTTTAATTTTAAATATTTCACTTAATTACTTGTGCATTTTCAACCAGCTTTAACTGAGAAAATTGCTCAATATTGTTGTTGCATTTTTTTGTTTTTATTTCCTTAATATCTTAGATGTATTAATTCTGTTCTTGTAAGAGTTTTTCATTTTATTATAATCAAATATATCATTTATTTTTAATCTTTTTAGTTGCCTCTATTCCTTATTTGGTTAAGAGTACATCTCCTCCTCAAAACTGTGAATAATTTATGATCTTTTTTATAGTATGAACTTAAGATATAACACATACACTTTTTATTCACTATTAATGTGATATAAAATACTGATCTAAGCTTAGAGCTTATGCAAATATGGGCTGGCGGTGCTAAGATTTGGTCCCTGGGTCGTAGCTTACCAAGAATCTATATAGTCTAATTTTAATTATATGTAAGCACCTTTTACATCATTATCACTAATTTTTCTTCCTTTTGGTGTGTTGGATCTTTAAAAGAAAACTGAATACTATTTCCCTTAGCTTTGAAGAGGTAACCCTGAGGAAATGAGGTTTCTATTCCTATCCCTCCTAAGCCCTGATCAGAATTGACTTACAGTCATAATTAATTAGCTTTTAGGAAAGATATTTACTTAATTGATATCTGTTATAATCCTTCTATAAATACTGTTTTTCAACCCCAACCTTATTCTCTTATTGCATAATATAGACAGTTGGCTAATAATTACACATGCAGCCAAAGAATCAATGAAACTCTTGGTTCTGAGAAATGCTTTTCTCTCTTAATGACGCCTCATAAAAGTCCCCCTAGATGGATCACTCTGTTTAGTTCAGATTGATTGCCTGAGTTAAATCAAGTTTTCTCTAAGTTGCAAATCCATCAACAATGTACTAATAGATCTATTTTCCCTTAAGCTAACTTTTTTATGTGTCTATTTTGTCTTCAGTGTGTCTTATCTCCTAATATAGGTAGTTCTGTAAATCAGAGCCACTTATGGATACTGCAATCAATTCCAATGGGAACTTTATATCTTCCAATTTTGACACAAAATCATTGTGTGCTCAATAAGGAAAAGGTGGGAGAAAATAAAGAAAGCAAATTCTCTTAACTCTCTTCCATAAAAGAAATTTTATTCAAGAAGGACTTTGCCATTGGAATCACTAAATCTTCAAATGAATGGTTCTGATGCCATTTAACAGTTTTCAAAATAACAGGTTTTTGTCTCTCAAATTCATATTTATGTTATTTTTAATATTTATTTCTCCATGGTTTCATTTTGTAGCCTTCTTGACATCTATGATGTTAATGTTTTTTGCTTTCAAATTCAAGAATACAAGGTAATATTTTTTTTAAAAGAATGTCATTGTGAAAACAACCTTTAGTTCTTTTCATCCACCAGATCTTCTCTTCACATCAGATTACTGTCAATTTAAAAATTTCATGACAGATCAGGCATATGCCACCTGTTCAGCCCATGGTTGTTAGTTATTTTTCTCCTTTACTCATTCCTTCTTGATTCCTTTATCTATCCACATAAACTTGTCAAATTTTAATTTAATGAAAATGATTCAACAAATTTGGCTGAGTACACACTTCCCTGATTTTAAGAAGGCTTTGCAAAAATCATCTTTGATTAACTGGATACCTCAGTGCTCCAGGATTCAATATACATTGTTACAATGGAACCTTGAGACCCAAGTCAAAAGGAATTTAAGCAAGAGTTTCTTTGAAAGTCCTTCTCTTAAGTTTTCATAATAAGCTCTGAGGAATAAGTTCTATCTTTTGCAAATCACTCATGTTCATTTGTTAAATTATATCATTCAGTACATGGCCAAAGTTTGCAGAGATTTATCTGTAGTTAGTAATATCTTTCCCATGCTCTCTTTACAATGAAAATTCAACAAGGACAAACAGAAATAGGCTAACTGAAATTATTTAATGACATTCAGGTTGAAAATATTTCATTTTTTCTAATTTCAATTTTCACATCTTCATCCTTAGAAGTTATGAGATATTCTGTGCCTTTATTTTCCAGCACATTGTTCTTAACATAAAGGGCACAGAAGGTTATTTAAAAATCTCCTCTAAATCTCCCAAATTAATGTTCTGTGGAGTGAGCACCTGCCAACTCTAGTACAGTTATGGGATTAGATATTTTTGAATGATTTTTGACTCCGAAGGTTGCTTACATGCTGTTACTGAATCTGGCTGTGCAACAGCTCCAGCATCTTCTATTTCCTGCAGGATTTGCTGTGAACCTGAAGTCACTAATAAATGTTTCCCTCTAAATTTATAATTATCATGCCTTGTAGTTGCTTCAGTTGCAACTTTGGCATTTTCCTGCATATCAAATGGCTACTCTGGTAATTATCTCTCTAAAAAGCCAAGAATGATCAACAATTTAATTTGGGGGGAAAAACAGAAGCTATTTTTTTTCATCTTGTTTGGGGAAATCAGAAATAAATACATTTTAAATTATTTAACTTCTGTAACTCAGGTGCCACAGATAAATCCAGAATCAATATGATTTACAATTCAATAGTAACACAATGGACAAAAAAAGACTGAATGACAAAGATACAGAAAGAAAATTAAATTAAGGTGCTTTTATGAATCACAATAATGCTGCTGTTGTTATTCAGTGATTTTTCCATTGTGTTTGACTCTTCATTATCCCATGTGAGGTTTTCTTACTAAGATCCTAGATTCCCTTTCCTTCTCTAGCTCATTTTACAAATGAGGAAACTGAGGAAAACATGGTTAAAGTGACCTGCTCAAGGTCATACAGCTATTAAATGCCTGAGGTTAGATTTGAACTCAGGAAAAGGAGTCTTTACAACGTCAGGCCCAGCACTTTAATGCCACCTATATGTCCCAAAAATAATGTTACCTTATGTTTATATAAATACCATTATACTAAGGCCCTATTACATAAGCATGTCTCATTCATCCTTTATTCTTTTTTTTTTTCTTTTTGCAATCACAAAAAGAAACCTATATCATTTTAACTGATACATATAATCAGATTCATTTTAAAAATGATCAGGAAAAAAAAGTTTCTATCTCCTTTGAAAAGCCAAGCTATTAAAAAGGAGAAACAATTTACAAGGAAGGAGGAGCTTTGAGTGAATTAAGTTTGATTGCCCAGTTTGATTATCTCTGTTCTAGATGCTTAGAAAAAGATTGTTTAGGGAGTGAGATTTAGTCTTATTGAATGAGGTTAAGGATTATAAAATGCAATGGGAGGAAGAAAATCTCAAAAAAGAACCCAGAATTAGATGGAAATCAATAGAGAGAAAGTAAAGCAAGCTATTTTTATTGAGTAAAAATATAATAAGAGGGGACAGTCAGAGAGAAGGGACACAGTTTTAAGTTTTTCAGTGATTATAGCTAAAAGGAGGTGCCCAAACCTGTAACTTTAGTTGAGTTTTAAATGGTTCTTTTCTGGATCCATCAGATGTAGACTGTGGAGAAAGGGAATGTGGGCAACCTAGACACAATGTTTAGATCAAACTTTGGAGATTGGTACGTGTGTGTGTGTGTGTGTGTGTGTCTGTGTGTGTTTAATTTGGATTCTAGTTTATGCCTGAAAGGTGGAAATTGATGCTTGGAATCAAAGATGACCTTAAGAAAGAAAAGTGTTTCTGTTTCTCCATGGTCTGCTGAAAAGCTGTCTTGCTATATTGCTCCAACCATAACTTTCAGTCAGACCAAGCACCTGAGGGTCAATTTAAACAGCAGTGCCATTAGAGAAGCTCTACCTCATTTCTCTACTGAGCACATTTCTAAGTAACAAAGCTGATCGGTTCCACTGAAAACGATTGGTAGGACAGTTCAGAAGTCGTTCTGCCACCATGGGTGGATGCAACATCATAATTAAACTGATGGATTTACTCATATGTTATATAAAACCTAATTTACACTTTTCTGTCAGTTAAATTGCTTCAAAGTATTTTAATAAAATCAAGCTAGCAAAAGATCATGGTCCCAATCAGTAGACGAAAAAAGAGAAAAGAGCCCTTTATCTATCCTTGAGCCAGTGAGACAGCCCTTGCTTTCTAGGAGCCTACAGTCTAGTAAGAGGAATTTCATAAATATACAGATAGTACCAGTTGTAATATGAAAATGAGATGACATGAGAAATTTGCGGAAGAATTATCAAATATATGAGGAATTTAAACAATAATGACTAACCACTGTTCTAGAAAGATTGCTGATCCTATCTACATTACAACAGTGAAGCTTAAGTTATCCTAGATCCTTTTTTATTTTAATTTATGGATAAATTGACAGACTAAAGTCATTTTTAATAAATATTTCTTCATCTATCCTTTTTCTTTTCAGTAATTTGTGCCTTCTAGTGATATACAAACTTCAGCCAAAAGTTTTCTCATATCAATTATTAGTTATTGATATCTATACATGAAATCATTAAATTTTGCCTTTTATCACCTTCAGAATTATGTATATTTTTACAGACATGCATAAACATTTAAAGTCATTGGCTTTAATGCTGGTTCCTCCACCTGTGTGTCTGTATATCTATATTTATATTTATATTTATATATACATACATATATACATACATGCATATAATGATAAATATAGATATATACATCTATTTACATGTTTATCTTGTGAATTTTAATTAAAAGGGGTCTCTAATCATTTTCCTTCCTACATTTTCACTATGATATTTCGCTTTGAAGATAAACAACTATGGGTTTCTTTCTTTCCCTCTTTTTTTTTTTTTTTCAGTTTCAATACCTTTTGGTTAGATTTGGAAGATTCCAGTCAAACATGTCTTTTACCTAAATCTGAACCAGATAAAGAAATCATTATTCATGTAAATTAAGCCTTAGTCTATAAAATCAAATAGTGTTTTGAGTACCAATCCTAGTAAAACTGGCCTCAGATGTGTGAACCTGAACAAAAAGATTTAATTAATCTCTGTTTGCCTCCATTTCTTCATCTATAAAATGGGGGTAAGAATGGCATAGCACTAATTATTTTTTGATGTGTTATTGTGGGAATCTAATGAGATAAAAATTGTAAAGCAAATGGAACAGTGCCAGGCACAGAGTGAGCATTGTATAAATTTACATATTATTTATTCTTACTCAGGAATTTGAAGAACTTTAACAAACATTTATCAAGTGCAT
Source organism: Myrmecobius fasciatus (assembly GCA_023553655.1). Lineage (NCBI taxonomy): Eukaryota > Metazoa > Chordata > Mammalia > Dasyuromorphia > Myrmecobiidae > Myrmecobius > Myrmecobius fasciatus. Next base: position 97,758 of record JAJPUD010006406.1, read on the forward strand.
ATTTAATGATGTGGTAGCCTAGATTCTTGTGATAAAAACCCTTTAACTTTAGAGATTGAAAAGGAAAAAGGTTACAGACCATCATCTTTTCAAAAGAATATATTAACCAGTTTTAGGAGGGGCCATAGAAACAATCACTAAATGGTCTTAAAGCAGCAGGTGCTACATTCTTGCTCTGAGATTTTTAAAAAAACGTTTTTGGAAAATAATCACCAAATGGCATATATAATCACTCACAAATTTAGAAGATCTTTTTTTTTTCTTTAACAGGATACGAACAAGATTTGTCCCAAAGATCTTCAGATCTATGGTAAAACTCTTCTTCCCCTAGTTAGGAAAAAGGTGGCTGAGAATATTCTTCTAATGTCAAGGTGCTAATTAAGGTCAGGAATCCAACTTCTCTAACAAAGTAAAAGAGAAAAGAATGTATTCAACTACACCATATAATTACTTCTATAGCTTTCTTATTTCAAAGAAAAAAATTACATCAAAAGAAAGAGCTCAACTCCTCCAAAAAGTGAATTTTATTTATGTGCTCTGTCTTTGAATCTTGGTAAAGAACTTTGTGAAACTCACTGTAAAGTGGCAATCTTAACAGAGATACAATTCACATTAGTTTTTCTATATTAATTGGATCCATATGATTGGCATGTTTGAGATGATATGATGTCTTTTTGTGCACGGCTGCTATAATATTAAAAAAAATGGTTGGTTGTGCAAAAAGGAGACTGAGAAAAAGTATACAATGAAAATTCATTTAGCTCTTTTGAATATCTTCCAAATCTTATTGTGGCCCTCCTAGGAGATTTCTGGTTTAACTCAACATATGGTCTAAATTTTGAAATTAGATTTATTTGTATAATTTTGATACAACAGCAGTTAAACTTAAGATATAAGATACAAGGATATGATAGCTTTCCTCATCAATATGACCCTAAAATTTTGAGGTGTGAGTGAAAACAGTGCTGAGTTTTTATTATTTATAGAATTTCTTAGGAACTAATAATAAAACAGCATAATATTGATTGTTGCTTACATTTATAATAGCTTGTCGTCTATGTATAATATAGGAAAGTGTAATCTCTCTTCATATTAGACCATCAGATAGGTTTCATAAATCCAAAGGTCCACCAGAGGTTTGCATCTGCCCTTCTTGTTTCTCCTACTACTAACACATACCACTTTCTACCTCTTTATTCTGGGTTTAATAATCAAATCAATACAATTATTACCCAAAAATAGTTTTGTCAATTGGTTAATCTGAGGATCAGGTCATTATTCCCATCACTCTCCAGATGCTATCCAAAACCAATTCTTCCTGGATATTTTCTCTATTCCATCTTAATACAATACTTTTTTTTTCTTTTTCTTATCTAACTACTCCTGTCTCATCTTTCTCGGTTCATCTTCCACATTATCACCCATTTTGGTAACCAAATTAGATTTTATGAGTTTACCTATAATTCCCATGTTGATGATTCCCCAAACTATATCCAACCCTATTCTCTTCCCACAATTTCAGTTTTAATTTCCAATCAATATTTTAGGAAATTCTCAAAATCAGCATGTCTAAAGAGAACTTATCATCTTTTCCTTTAAACTTTTTTTTCTTTTTTCAAACTTTTGATTTCTGTTGAAGTTATCATCATTCTCCCAGTGTCTCACATTCAGAATTTCAGTATTAACTTAGGGTATCATTTCCTCATCCTTACTTATATAAATAATTGCCAAACATTGTTATTTCAGCCCATATTTCTGAATCTGATAATTTCTATTTCCTTTTAGCCATCACCATTTTTCAGGCCCTCATAATCCCTTGCCTACATTATTGTAAATACTTCCTAAATGGTCTCTGCTGCTCAAGATGCATCTATAATACTCAGTACTACTCAACTCTCTACTACTGGTTTATTTTACCCACTGCTGCCAAAATTATACTTTAGCAGAGATCAGATCATGTGATCAATCCCCAACCCCCACCCAATCCCAATGCTTCTTGTTGCCTAAAATATAAAGTCTTTTATTTAATATTTAGGTTGCTTCATAACACAATGCTGGGTCAATGATCAGGAAATGGTTGTTGTTATTTGGTTATTTCTGTCATAACCAACTCCTTGTGAGCACATTTTATGGATTTTATGGCAAAGATACTGCAGTAGTGTGCCATTTCCTTCTCCAATAGTACCAAAAACTTGATTTCAAATCCAGCCTCAGACAGCATGTAGCTTTGTGCATCTGAGGAGGCCATTAAAATAATTTATTTCAGTTTGTTCAACAGGCACATCTACCTCATAATGTTGTCAAGAGGATCAAATGAGATTATATTTGTATAACACAGCACAGTGCCTACCACATCATAGCTTCTTATAGACATTTATTCCCTCCTTCCTTAAAACCTATACATTCTTTCTATCCACCCTTGACCCATTTTTATTCTTAAAGAAGTCAAAATGATGATCTCCCTGTTACTCATTAATGATACTATAGTTCTCATTTCTGTTGCTTCGCCCTGATCATTGTTGGGGCTTTAGAAAGAGACTCCCTTTTTTACTGCTGATTTATAAAGTTAATAAAATGAGTTATCTTAAATCAAATAATCAATGTAATATATTTTTATTGAGAACAAAATAGATGTCACACTTTACCAACTGCTAAATTTTTATTTTGCATTTTTAATTTTTCAAAGTGTTTTTTTTTCACACTTTACCTTTTTTTGTGCTTCTTCTCTTTTGTTCCAATAAGCCAAACAAAGAAAATGTAGGGTGAAGGAAGAAGAGGAGGAATCAAATTATTTTATGATTCTTTACACGACATAAACAAGCACTATAGTAACAAGTTCTTTAAGCTTAAAAGCAAACAAATTATATACTCTTCTTCCTCTCCTCCTGTCACTTTTTTCAAAGTACTATGCAACTCAATATTAGTTCCTAACAGTATTATGATGTATGCATTTAAGGAATACCTAGGACAAAAAAAATCAAGTGATTAGTATTGCATTCCTTCTCTAAGTCTTAACTTCTGGATCCTTGGTCCTTTGCCTAGGCTAATGGTTAATAATTTTCCTTGTCTAAAATTCAACTTGCCCTCTGACTGGTAATGCTAGTCTTGGTCTTTGCATAATAATTTCAATTTGTGAATTTCTCCCAAAGGTCAATGTAAGCTCTACTTTTTCCATTGTTTAATATTCTACATGTGAAACATGAATAATCAATCTTCCAAGTAGAATTCTAAAAAAATTTCAAGGGTAAAGTTTTTTTTTTTTTATATTGTTGCCCTTTTTGTCTAGTACAATTATTTGTTCATATGGATTGTTTAATAATTGATATTAAATTAAACTGGATGAGTATAGGAGGGAGGAAAAGTTTACTTTCTTAACGTATTGTGATAACATTTAAAATAAAAACTAAGATTTTTTTATTGAGATCAAAATTTAAGAAGAATTCAAAGAAAAAATACTTTGGGAATTAAAAGTCTCGATCCACTTAAAGACTATCATTCTTCTGAGGGGCATAGCCAAAATGGCAAAGAGTAGACAGTTTTTTGTTTGAGCTCTTCCTAGTGTTCCCTCAGATAAAGACCAGTTGAAGTCTCAGAACTGGTTTTGAAGTGACAGAACACACAAATATTTGGAGTGCTATAAATTTCCAGCAAAAGATATTTTGGAAGAACTTCAGAAAAGGTCTGTTTCAATCTGGCACAAGGAAGGTGACCAAGTGCAGGTACAATGCAGGATGGTGTGGGGAATCTACCAGGTAGCTCTTAGCCAAAAAACAGCAGTGTTGTCCTGGTTCAGAAGCCAGTGTATCATGAGACTATCTGTGAAGCATCCAAAGCAACTAGAAAAGGAAAGTATTGAGCCCTGAATCCAAGAATAATGGAGGACTTAGACATGCCCGCCTAGCACAGGAAAGAAGTCAGCAGCACTGGCAGCAGATCAGTATGAAAACACTGTTGCCTGTAGTTGAAACTTGGGACAATCTCCCCTTTGCCCTAAGAGCACACTTCACCTTTAAAAATGAGCAAAAAAACCAAAAGAACTCTGACTATAGATAGCTTTTTTGCAGACAGAGAAGAATATACCTCAGATCTGTAGGACACTAAAGACAAATCATCTTCAGATGGAGCCCCAGATGATCTCCACCTCACAAGGCTTTATTGGAAGAACTGAGAAAGAATCTTTAAAGAGAGTTAGAAGAACAAAGCTTAAAGGAAATGAGAACTTTGCAGAAGAAATTAGAAAAGAAATCACAGAAATTATAGCAAGGAAAACTCCTTTTAAAATAAATATAGAGAGGAGGCGGAGCCAAGATGGCGAACTGCAGACAGCGTCCTCTGTGAGCTCCTGAGACCTTCCCTCAAACCCAGACAAATTGAGCCTCCAAGCTGGTTTTGGAGTGAGGGCTCCGCCAAACACTTGGACTACAATGCACTTCTATCAAATATCTACTTTGAAAGAACTTCTGAGGTCAGTTTTAGATGGGCAGGGGATCAAGCAGCTACCAGCGCTCAGACACCAGGGCGCAGCTGGGGTGCAAGTCTGGAGCTGGGATAGACCAGAAGATTTTAGGCTGCCAGGAAGTCCCTGGGACTCGCTTGGGCCACTTTCCTCTGCTTGCGGGCAGGTGCTTTGGCAGGTCTACCTTTGATAAAGGGTGGATTGAGAGCAGCTGAAAGTGTGGTCCTAGTGCAGATCTAGCCAGATCAGCCCCAGACCTGAAGTCAACTCGGCAAATTGCCCCAGGGCAAATTGAAATCCCTGCTGCTGCTGCTGCTGCTGCTGCTGCTGTTGCAGAATTCCCTGCTGGTGACATACCTCTGCTGAAAATCATGAGCAAGAAAAAGAGAGATTTCACCATAGACAGCTTTTACAGAGAGAAACTAGAGAAGTCCACAGATACTGAGATTCTGAAAACAATCCCAGATAAAGCCACAAAGGTGGGCTTAAGCTGGTCTCCCTTTCAGAAGGCTTACCTGGAAGATTGCATAAAGAATCTCAAAAGAGAGCTAGAAGAAGATTGGGGAAATAAATTGAGAGCAGTGCAAAAAGGAAATATCGTCCTGCAACAGAGATTTGAAAAACTGGAAAATAAGTCTGGTGAATTGGAAAAAGACAACAATTCATGGAAAAACAAAATTAGTGAATTGGAAAAAGAAAAAATTCACTGAAAAACAAAATTAGTGAATTGGAAAAAGACAACAATTCACTGAAAAACAAAATTGGTGAATTGGAAAATGTTACTAAATCACAAGAAAATAAAAATAGTGAATTGGTAAAAGACAACAATTCACTGAAAAATAAAATTAGTTAATTGAAAAAAGACAACAATTCACTAAAAAATAAAATTGGCAAAATGGAAAAAGAATGCAATGAACCAAAAAATTCAATTGGCCAGTTACAAAAGGAGCTAAAAAAGATAACTGAAGGAAATAATAACTTAAAAATTAAAATTGAACAAATTGAAATGAACGACTCAATAAGACTTCAAGAATCAGTCAA
>JAJPUD010006407.1:0-18167 GCA_023553655.1 Myrmecobius fasciatus
TGGGAAAAAAAAAGGTTTTTTTGCAAAGGTCAATGTTGAAAGGTCACTCATATGTTTTGCAAATAAAAAGCTTTATTAAAAAAAGAGTTTATACAAATACATTTGTATTGATTTTTTTATTTGCTAGATATCACTCCTGTATCTGTCCCATTTCTAAAGTCCATTCTTTTAAAAATGAATAAAATGCATAAATACATAGAAAATTCAGACATATATAATTGGAAATTAAAGAGATGTGATAGGGGAAGGATATAGTATATCTCTCATTTGAGGATCAGTCTTGTTCTTTAAAATGTCCTATAATTCATCTTTGGTTTATTTGGGTAATTGTTTCTTCCATTTAAATTGATATGATCATTCTGTATAATGGCCTTCTTGATTCTGCTTCAATTGACATCATAATTTTGAGGATTTTTTCTTTCGTTTTATTGATACATTTAGTTTTTATACTACAAACATTTATAGATTACTCCCTCTGTAGTAGGCAACTTTTTAATCATTCTATGTGCCTCTTGAGCAGAGTTACATGGTATCTTTAGGCCTCTTCAATAGAATAGAGAATGAGTATAATTTTAAAAAAATGAATAGAATTTACTGTTCATGGGTCTCTGTCTTTATGTTCCAAGAATCTTCTACCCTGACCTCTCAATTTACTTTTTTTAATAAATAAGTAAATGCACCTGGCAGTAACAAAGGTGCTAATTGCTTTTAGCTCCCTATTGATCCTTCAATTTGACTACACTTTCTTGAATTACTCAATGATGGCTCCATCTAATCACAGATGAAATGGGCCAGAACAAAGATGTTGCTTAAATCCTTCTGTTTTCTGGATTCCTTAAACTTATTCCTAGGGACATGCTGACTTTCTTGTAGTGTTTCAGAGAAGGAAAGAATGAGATTCATCTAGGAAATTGCCTGGTTCTGATATATTTCACAGGCAAAAGCAGAAGACAAATGACTATCAAAAGGTAGCAAGACATCATTGCAGATCAGGGTACCAGTTTCTCCTTGGATCATTTCCTGAGTGTGTGAGATGTTTATCACAGTCTCATTTTTGAAGTGGGGATAATACAAGAGCTTCCTCTGTACACAGTGGCCACTAGGTGAATGTTTCTTTTTTAATATCTGTCCTTCTTTATGTTACAAAGCTATTTCTTAGAATAAACAAATCAATGATATGCAAAGTATTTGGAGCTCCTACTTGGAAGAAAAGTCCAACAAAATCTGAATGATAAAGGAATAACAGTATTTGATCAAAGAAAGGAGTCATATAGCATTGTTTATTTTTCAGTGGGTTGATCAGTTATTAGGAATAGTTGGAAGTTGTCCTCCAAATAATTCCTTTTGAATGAACTTTGCAGTGACTCTTCTTGGCAACAGAAATATACCAGATTTACATTTGGAAAGACCAATGTTGGTCAAAAGATGGAATTTTCATTTAAAGGATTTGACTTTGGATGCTTTATCTATCTGTGCAACTCAGAAAAGTCATTTATCCTCACTTAGATCTCCTTTTCTTCACTTGTAAACTTAGAGAAAGAGAGGATCCAAAAAAATAAAGCTTTTCAAAAGATCAAATGAAAATTAAATATACATTCTAAATCATATCCTCTGATTCCAGATTTAGTGATATTTTTGGTGCTGCCTTGGTTAAAAAAATCATTAATATTAAGTTCATCTCTACAATCTATTTTTTAAGAATATGCTTTGTGGAAGGAAGCACAAAGTACCAAAAAAACTCAACAGAAGAACTGTTCATATCTAAGTAGAAGAAAATCAATGCCCTTTTTGGAAGTTACCCTAATGTCAAAAATGCCTTAAGCAAAAGGGGCTAGATTGCTTTTCCAAGGAACACAAAGACATAGAGACATTTTACACAGGAAGAAGTGAATATGCTCTCTTGAATCTCTCCTTTATCCCTACAAAGAGTTGCCAATCATCCACTGAGTTATCTCTTCAATTGTGTAAACTTTCTTCTCTCAAGCACCAAATTAAGAATGATTGATTCAATCATGGATAATGCATTGGTCAATTGTCTTGCAAAAGAGATAACAGAAATTAATGGAGTTAGAAAGACACATAAAGAGAAAGGGAGCTTCCACAGGTTTTTGGACTTGATTTTTTGGAAGGAAAGATTGTGCTTTTGTGACACTCCTTCCAGGAAATTAGAGGAATGCAGAGATGACAATGGCCTGAGATGATGATGAAAGGGAAAAGAGAGGTGTCTAAAGACCAACTGAGGTACTGTAAGAAAGTAAGACAAACAATAAAGCAGCAGGAAGAAATCGATGGAGATATTCCTAAATCCAATGAAGAAATTTTTATACCAAACCTCTTGAATAAAGAATAAGAGTTACTGGTCAAGGCTAAGTTCTTGGACTGAACACAGCATTTTTTTGAAGAAAGTCAGAGCTGCAATTGAGGAGTAATCATGTAAATCCCTTATTGTTATGGAACAGCTAAAGTAATATTTTAAGTCTAAGTGAAAAAACATTATACACACACACACACACACACACACACACACATATATATACATGTGTTTGTGTGTAGGTATATATGTATAGATATAGATATATTGATATACTCTCTATATGAAAAGTGTGTATGTAATTGTATATGTTTATATGTATATTCACACACATAGACATCCTCAGGGATGGATGGATGGATAGATATACACGCACAAAAATGACTCCCTTGATAGTTCTATGTACATATATGTACACACAATTCCAAACTAAAATTTTTACTGTAGTCATTATTTTGTAAGTCTGATTTAATTGTGTGGGAGATGAGGTTCTTTTCCTTTTGTTTTAGAGACCTAGACATAAGCAAGATTTGATTTTTCACTAGTGAAACTCTGGAAAACATAAACATATCCAAAAAACATAAAATTAAAAAAAAGAAATTATCCAAATTGAATTTAATTCATATAAATCCAGGCCTTTACCTATGTACTTCAGGTTACAAGCAAATTATTCCTATCTCATCTTTCCTCTTCCCTTCCTTAGTATTTCATTATACAGGACAAAAATCAGACTATTAGATGAAAGTTGTAGAGAGACAAATTTAAATATTGATTTAAAAATAGATTCCAAGAACACTGAAATTATCCCAAAGCAGAAAACATAGGGAGGGTGCAGGGGATGATAGAATATGGATATATATGTTTCCCCATAATGAGATATCTTTAAGCAAAGGCTATAATCTATGGATAGGAATATAATATACAGCATTCATGAACATGGTAGGTGTTGATCTACATTACTTTAAAGTCCCTGCCAGAGCCCCAATTCTTTTATTTTCCTTCAGCTTATATAAATTTTCCTCTTCTCCTCACTGATCTAATTCTTTTTTTTAATTAAAGCTTTTTATTTGCAAAACATATGTATGGGTAATTATTCAACATTGACTCTTACAAAGCTCTCCATTACAAATTTTCCCCCATAGTCCCCACCTCTCCCCCAGATGGCAGGAAATCCACTACATGCTAATTATGTTAAAATACTTGACAAATCAAATATATGTATACATATTTCCACACTTATCATTGTTGTACAAGAAAAAATCATATCTACAAGAGAAAAATCAGAGAAAGGAAACAGTGCAAGCAAACATCAATAGAGAGCATGAAAATGTTATGTTGTGGTCCACATTTCATATCCCTCTCTCTGGGTGAATATGGCTTTCTTCGCTGAACAATTGAAGCTGGTTTGAAACATTTCATTGTTGAAGAGAGCCATGTCTATCATAATTGACTGATCTAATTCTTAATGAATATTTTCAATGACAGATATTTCTGTTTTTTAATACCTTTTTATTTTCAAAATATATGCAAAGATAATTTTCAACATTAACTCTTGCAAAACCTTGTATTCGAAATTTTTATTCTAGACAGCAAGTAATCCAATATATCTTAAAGATGTGCAATTAGTCTATACATATGTCCACATTTATCATACTGCTTAAGAAAATTCAGATCAGAAATGATTTTATTTCTCATTCTTTTGATCTGATTTTTCATATGCAGCATAAAAAATGAGAAAGTAAAAACCAAGCACACAAATAAAAACAACAAGAAAAAAATAAAAATACTACGTTGTGATCCACATTCAGTCCCTATAGGCCTTTTTTTTGGATGCAGATGGCTCTCTCCTTCACCAATCTATTGAATGTGGCTTAAAGAACCTCATTGTTGAAAAGAACCAAATCTATCAGAGTTGCTCATCACATAATGTTGTTGTTGCTGTGTACAATGTTCTATTCACTTCACTTAGCATCTGATCATTTAAGTCTCTTCATCCTGCTTATCACTTCTTATAGAACAATAATATTCCATTACATTCACATGCTATAACTTCTTATTCAATCATTCTCCAATTGATGGGCATCCACTCAGTTTCCAGTTCCTTGCCACTACAAAAAGGGCTGCTATAAACATTTTTGCACATGTGGATTTTTTCCCCTTTTTGTGATCTCTTTGGAATACAGACCCAGTAAAAACAATCATGGATCAAAAGATATGTACTATTTGATAGCCATGTGGCCATGATTCCAAATTGCTCTCCAGGGTACTTGGATTAGTAAAAAACAAAACAAAACAAAACAAAACAAAAAAACCCCCAAAACTCCCACAACCATGTATTTGAGTCTTGATACTTGTTATTAAAGTCTGATAATAGATAGAGATGAAGGGACTATCTTAGTAGTCATTATGAGAAAGAGTTTTGGAAGGCAGGGTGACACAGTGAAAAAGCCAGTGTATTTGTGAAAAGAAAACCTAGATGTGAATCTTGGCTCTGCCATTTATTAGCCACATAACCTTGGGCAAATTTTTTCCTCAATTGACCCCATTTTTCCTTAGCTAAAAGTGAGACACTTGGACTATATAACCATTAAATTTTATAGTCCTAAATTTATTATTCTGCATCTTCTAGACGCTCTTAAAAAGCTTCCTATCTAAGAAGCACTGAAACCTAAGGACTTCCTACTCAGAATTGTTGAAAAATTAAGACTAGTCAAATATTTAAAAATAATTACTAGTCAGGCTTAAGTTGATTCTATATCTAAAATATTTTGCCTTCTTCAAAAACAGATAATTATGATACATAATCACTTAGAAGGCAAAGTACTCAATCATGTGTCAGATAGTAGAACTAAGACCAAGTAGCAATAGCCGGAAAGGCAATATGACTCTTTTTGTCCGTGAACTGCATAAAACTATTTTCCCCCAAATTTTCATTTTTTCTTAACTTCAGGACAGCAGCTGCATCAACCACCAATTATCCTCAAAACAAACTATGGAACCAAAATGCTACTTCTGGGATGCTCCTACATATATGTGTTTGTATTTGTGTTTGTGTGTGTGTGTCCTATAAGAAGTTAGTTTAGAACAAGAGCCTAAGATCAAAATTCATCTTGTGATTCTATTTCTTTTATAAAGTGTTAAATGAATAAAAAGTCTTGATCTTCTGTTTCTTTACCTAGGATCCTAACACACTTGCTTCTCTGAGGGCTTGGTGGGGCAATTTATGAATGTGTATAACGCATTTTGAAATTCTTCCATGAAAAGGGCTAGAGATTTGCATATAAAACTAATCATTACCTTGTAATGAAATGGTTTTGCAAATTACTAGTTAATAATACTTGAAGACATCAAAAAAAAGTTCAAAGATTAATCACCATGTAACTGGTAGTGTTTAGATCTGAAAATTAAGGATCTATAAAAGAACAGAAAAATAGCCATATAATTACCCTGTTATTAAATATAGCTTAATCCATCCTAGAATTTAATGTTTAAAATAGCAGATTCTTTTTGAAAGCATCGACTAACTTTTGTTACTCTCTTTGCTTATCACTCAAAAGCCAATATCAAGGTTGTTTATGCAGTTATATTGGTTGACCAATGTCTGTTTGGAAAACACACCTGTATTCCACTAAAAGAGTCTGAAAGAGCTAAATTGCTACTCCATGCATCAAAGAGATTCACAACCCTAATGTAACTCAATGAGTTTGGAAACTTTTGAATTTATTTTAAATTTGGTCTCCATACCAAAGTGTTTTTCAAATGTTACTTTATATTTATCTCCTGGTAGAGGAGAGGACACCATACTATTTTGAGAGCTGATGGTAGAAACCATGTAGAGAACCACAAACTGTTGGCTGTAGGTTTCTTATTAAACCTCTCTTAAAACATGGACAAACCAGAATTTTCCATAATATTTTGTTCTTCTACTTTCTGGTCTTTTATTAACCTCCTTGGAAATAATAAACTTTAAGATTTAAAGATTTGGGGCGGCCAAATGTCACTTCTTTAAAAATTCCAAGTCAGAAATAATTTCTGAAGTTTGAGAGTTTCCTACTTTTTGTTTTTAATATACAACTCTTGCTTGTACATTTTATACTTGGATAAATTATATATATTTATATCATTATATACATATTATATATAATTATACCTCTTAGTTTAACATCCTGGCTTATAATCATGGTAACTGGCTAATATATATAGCATGATTATAGTAGAAAACCTGCACAATGTATTTAAATGAGCAAGGTAGAGGAAGGAGTTTCGTTTTTGTTTTTTTTTTCAAAAATTGAATTTTTTATAGCACAATGCAATGCCCAATTTAAAAAAATGTTTTGTATGTTAGTTCCCAATGGGTAAATCCATTTCAGAATATTCTTGCCTGGTTTATTATCTTTAGTTAAATGGTTTTATTCTAGGATCAGTTCTCAAATGAGAAACAAGGGCACTTTGAAAGGAAGAAAAGGAAAATAAAGAACAGAAAAGAACTTATCTGATTGAAGAAAGTCATTCTTAACAGAAACAGGAGTTATGGAGCTAGGTTAAAACAGGTGACATTTTAAGGTTTGAGATAAGTGAAATACCAGCTGAAGATTATCATCAGGAAACCTTTTTTGAAAAACCAAATTTATTCTATAAGGGTCCATTAGGTACAATGGGGATGGGAAGCATGGAACACACATTTCTTGATATATGCTTATCTATCTGCTGGCAAGGAAACATAATTTTCATGTTTAATATCTCTTTATATTTCATACTTAGAATGACTCAGACACTATTCCACACTTTAAATCTAGCTTTTTGTTTTAAAAAGCCCTGTTTGGAACTTTTAAGTTACTGTGATCAGATTTCATCTTAGGGAAAGACTATTTTAAGCACAAAGGGCTCAAGGTGGAGGAAAGAGAAATAACTATGAGGAAGTAAATATCTTCTCTTTCTTATAATTTTGATGACTTCTGCTAAAGTCTTAGCCTGAATGCCTTAGGAGAGTATAGAGTTGACTCTGGATGCTCAAAGGTTAAAAAGAACATAAACCTTTAAAGATGTAATGGTCAGAAAATTCTTCAGTATAACCCAAAGGGAGCCTAGCTACTACATTTTATGAAAGAAAGATATTGGTAATCCAGTTTTACCCAACACACATTAATTAAATGCTTACTATGTGCAAAATATTATAGTAGGTGCTACAAATGATAAAGAATATGCTCTAGTTGGTAAAGGGCATATCTTTTCATATGAGAATTGACTTATGCAACTAGGAATGTTTAGCTTGAAAAAGAGTTGATTTAGTTTAGATATGGTAGTAATCTTCTCTTCTAAAAATGCAAAAGTAAGAGTGGTAAGTGTAAGTTGGAGATTAGTCTAAGTTTAAGATTTAGAGTCCATGCAAGGGGAAGAAGCACCCCAAGAAAGGACTAAGTGTAAGTCATTGCCTCCAAGTTAATATATTTCCCCTTGCTTGTATAGAATGGAGAATTATCTCTCAGGCCCCTTCCAATTATGAGATGCTGTGTTTTTATAATTCAAATAGTTTAACAGAGTAGTCATATGGCTGGCATCATATATTCTCTGTGACACATGGAAGTTATTTAACCTCCATATTACATGAAATTATTTAATATTTAGGTTAGTGGCAGCTAGATGGCACAGTGAATAGAGCACCAACCCTGATGTCAGGAGAACCTGAGACACTTAACCCTTTCCAGCTGTGTGACCCTGAGCAAGTCACTTTACACCAATTGCCACAACAACGACAATAAAAAGGACTTGCTATGTAAAAATGGCTTTCACCAGATCTCTGACTCCTTTCTTACATATGACACCTAGAATTTCATCTGTGACACTAACATATTAAATAACTAACATATTAACTAACTTGTCCATAGTCACACAAATATTATGTATCAGAGGCAAAATAAGCACTCTGCACTATAATGTGCTTTCTCCCCTCTCTATATGTGTGTGTGGAAGCAACCTTGTGGTTCAAAGTTGACCTGTGTCAAGTCTCAAGTATCACAAAATGATAGGTTTATAGAAGGAAAGAACTTGGGATAACACATTGTTCGATCCTTTCATTTTACACATGAAGACACTAAGTCATAAAGATTTTGTGATTTTTGATGCTTTGAGAAGGGAGAACATAGATTGATATGCTCAAGTGCCAAACCTGTGTTCTTTTTTTATAAGGGTTTTTTTTTTACCTTCAAAACACATATATAGTTTCCAACATTCACCCTTGCAAAATCTTGTGTTCCAAATTTTTTCTCCTTCCTTCCTTTCATGCCCTCTCCCTGATAGCAAGTCATCCAATGTTTAACATGTGCAATTCTTCTATACATATTTCCACACTTATAATGCTGTACAAGAAGAAAATCAAATCAAAAAGAAAAAAAAATGAGAAAGAAAACAAAATTCAAATAAACAACAACAAAAAAGTGAAAATACTATATCCCCAGTCAGTTCCCACAGTCCTCTCTCTGGGTGATGGCTCTCTTCACCACAAGATCATTGGAAATTGCCTGAATTACCTTCAAGGCAGTTTTCTTCTCACTATAACTACATTGCCTTCTTCTTTTGGCAGATATTTTATTATTGATTGCCATCAAGGATAAGCTATCTATAAATTAGGCATCCACATTTTAGTGGTGCCCTGGTGACATTTCTATTTTGCTTTGACATTCAAAAATCTATAAATTATTATATTTACTTTTGTTTTTCCAAGTCAGTTTTTGAAGAATTAAACCCCAGACTGCCTCGAAGAATCTACCTCACTTTCTGAGTTACCAGACCTCTTTTACTCAGCTCTCTTAATGAAGTCTGAACCAAGCTTCACACTGGAGAGGTGAGCGTTTGCCTGATAGCCACTGACAACTCAATCCTGTCTTTCTCCGAATCCCAGGTATGAAGCTACTGCAATATAAGCACCTCTTCCTGCCCTGATTCAATCACCATTTACAAAATAGTGTTAAACTTACCTCTTTACTAAAAAGGATAAGGTAGAAATAATAGGATGGAAACAGGTTTGCAAAGAACAAAGTCACTAAAGAGTTGAAGTGCTATTTCCATGACAATCTTATGCAATTTGCTTCTCATTCTTATGATTCTGGCCCAATTTCCTTTATTCCAGGTTATTAAATCTGACACTATATACTTTTATACTCTGCTCTTTCTCCAAGGTCCTAAGTGATAGGTTGTCTACTATTATTTCTCCACTATCATGTTTCAGTTATGCTGACATAATACAACATTATTTATCTTCCCTAATCTTCATTTGCAAAGTTCAGATCTTAAATTCAAAAATTTTTCAGCTACTTTAATCCTAGGATAAGGATCATGTAGCACCAATGAAGGCCAAAAGCAATGGTCATAATAAAGTGTTTCCTTCCATTTACAATTCCATAACTTCTTAAAAGGAATTTTCTCTTCTCTTCTACCTTGCACATAAAAGTTCATTGGCAGAAAAATTCTAATGTGGAAATTTCTTCTGTGAATGCATATTGCCACTTTTTCTTTTCTATAGGGTGTGTGACAATTGTTTGACATCGAGCTAATGAATTACTTACCTAAAATCATATATTTACTCTCAGAGATATATTGAGGTTATCCTAGACAAAATTCATGATTCACATAAGTGTTAGACAAGATGATTTTTGAGGTGCCTCCCAGAACTCTTATTCTATGATCTTGATTACAGAAATTGACTTGAATCCAAGTTTGTTTTCCAAGTCCACATGCTGAATAATTAAGCTATATTACTTCTTGGAAGTATTTCTTCAGATTCTGTAATACTATCTCCACTTCAAAAACGATCTCCTTCCTTTTTTAATACATGCTTTAAAAACCCAAAGTATGGCTCTGAGTTATCTGGCTTCGCTTCATACCTATCAAAATGATTCTCTTATACTTTTACATGGTCTGACTTGTGGGATCACAGGGACAAATGTTATAATGAAACAAACATTTCTGAAACTCATGTCCTAGTTTTTAAAGTAATCATTAGGTATGTGAAGTAGAGAACAAAGAGAGGTTTTTTTTTTTTTATTCTCATACAATAGTAATATTGAACACAAGAGAAATGAATAAAATAAATAAACATAAAATGAATTCAGTAAAAATAGTGTTCGTGGAGGAAATTTGACAATAATTAATCTGAAATAATAAACTAAAGGTAAAAAAATGCATTCATACCTTTGTTGACACCATTTTCCCAAAAATCTCTCTGGTGAAATCCTTGATATTGTTCAAGGCTCAGGTGATATAATATCTCCTTTATGAAACTTTCTGTGATCTCTCTTAGATGGAAACAATTTCTTGTTTCATAGAGCTCTTCCATTTTCTATTTTGTATTTGTGTTTTTTAATTGCATGTGTACACAATCTTATATATGTATATATATATATTTTTTTACACACACATAATCTTATATGCATATATAAAACATATAGCTTCTATAAGACTGTAAGAAATATTAGTCTTCACTCTTCAGGAAGCTTAGAATCATTAAGAGGGAAAATAAGTAGATTCAAAATAAATATAAGATAGTTTAAATGGCTGAGGGAGAAGAGCTAAAGAGCTCAGAAAAGAAGATGCTACATAGAGATGATAAAGAGAAGATGATATTTTAGCTGAGACTTGAAGGAAACAATGGATTCTGAAAGGAGAGAATGGAATGTATGGTAGGGATAGAGCAAAATACTTTCAAAAGCCATGGACATAAAATGTGGATTGTTGTGTGTATATTTCTAAGGAATAGCAAGAAAAACAATTTTCTGAAACCCTGGAGAACAAGAAGGGTGATAATTATCTAAGAAGACTGGAAAGGTAACTTGTGTTTATATTTATGAATGGTTTCAAATATAAAACAAAGGAGTTTTTATTTTATTCTCCAGAAAACAGGGAAGTGTTAGTTTATTGAATAGATGTTATGGATATTCAACTAGGTTCAGCTAGTTCTATCCTCCAAATAGATAGGTCAGTTTTACTCTTCATTAAATAATACCACTTTCTTTCTGTAAATTAGTAGGTAATCTCTAAGAACTGCTGTGGCCAATGAGTTGAATGAAATGTAATGTAATGTGATGTAAAATGAAATGTAAATCAAATCTTCTTTTGGACCCTGGACACCTAATTGTAGCATTTCTAGACTAGTAGAATCTATGATAATTTGTGTTCCACTGGTATTGCATTCAACAATAGGGTTACCTGTCTGATATAAGGTTTTAGAACCTTAGTGAATTATGCTTTGCATATTATACTAAGGAATTAATCCATATTTGAGGAATGAATGAATGAGTGTCATGCCCCAGCAAACTGTGCATGTCCCTGTACTGTTTAATATTTATCAGTAATTCATATAGAAACATAGGGGGTTTGTTTGTCAAATTTGCATATAACACAAAACCAAGAGGACAAATTAAGGGTTCAAAGAAATTTCTGCCTTATAAAACATTGAACATAAATAAATAAAGGTAAATATAAAGGATAAAAATTTGCACTTGGGTTTAAAAAGTTGATTTCACAATAATAAGATGAAAAGAACTTAACTGGACAGCACCATGTCTAAAATGTTTATGTGCTGACTTTGTGTACATTTTGGAGGGGAAGGTCAGGGGGAACTAGATGCTTAGTATATGTCAATCATGATGTGACAGTAAAACAAAAAAAAGGAAAACAGCTAATGTGCTCTTTAAATTAACTGAGAGATAGTATCAAGGACTAATGAGTTGGAGAACCTGTGTTCAAATTTGAGCTCTACCATGATATGAGAGATGTCTCTTGTCTTGGGATTCCATTTTCTCTTCTATGAATTAGGGGATTAAATTGAATGATTTCTTCCAAAATACTGTGAAATGCTTTCCTAGAATAGGACTTTACTTTGGAAGCAAAGGAACTGAGAAAGAACTTATAGTTAACTTGAGGTTATGAAATGAAATCTCTTCAGACCGCTCTGCTTTGGAAACATAGCGGACCAAAGTCAAAGTCTTTCTTGGATATTTCACATTCATTCTGAATGTGATTGAATCCGATGTTAAACTAGAACAAAAGTCATGCTCATTTTCTTAGCTCTGGCTCCTGCCTTATCTCACATAGTTGATGTCTTTTTGTTTTCATAGCATAGAAGGACCTAGTGTACTAATGACAAGAAGAAAGAGTAGCAGGGAACTAAAAGGAAGAGATACATAATAATAACATATATTTATATAGCACTTCAAAATTCAAATTGTCCTTCATACAAAGAGGCTCTGGAGTGCCAGTATGGCAGAGTACAGGCAACAACTCAGCTGAACTCTCCCAACATTCCTTCCTGTAAAGATTTATTTATTTAATTATTATAATTTTATTTTTAATTCATGGAATAAAATAAGCATTTCCATTATATAATACTATAAATAAAGATGATTGCACATGAAACTATTATGTATAATTTGCTATTCCTTACGAATATGCAATAATATTAAGCAAATTTACTTTTATTCTTCCACTCCCATCCCTGAAGATAATTATGATTAGACACAAATATATATACCTACATGTAGGCATATATATGTGTGTGTGTGTGTGTGTGTGTGTGTGAATGAGCATATATATATGTATATATGAATGAACATCTATATTTACATATGAAACATACACAAAACACAAAATGCATGCTTATAATAATACACGTGTGCACACATGATATAAACATTTATATGACACACATATGCATGAATACATAGATATATTACATAAGTGAACTTATATATATGCATATTTTCATAAGCTTCTATTTATCAGTTATTTTTCTACATTCAGATAGCCCTTTCCTTCATAGCTCCTTTATAGTTAAGTTGGATATTTAAAATAGACAACATAATTTTTTGCATAGTCAATTTAAAATAATATTGCTATTATTATATATATACTGTTCTTTTGGTTCAGCTCATTTTACTCCATTATTATGTGAGTCCATGTTTTTCCCTCTAAACGTATTGACCTCATAATTGCATTTTTGTTATCAAAACCAATTTTCAAAATATATGCATGAATAATTTTCTTTTTTGAAACCATAAACGTTTATTGATGAAATAGAAAATATAATAATAATAATAATAATAAAAGTGCAATTTTGGTAATACAAGTCTACTAAAGAGAAAAATGGAATTTTGGGGGAGAGAACAACATTTTGCTTAATTAAGCTTCTTTTTTTATTAAGGATTTTTTAATTAAAGTTTTTATTTACATAATACATACATGGGTAATTTTTCAACATTGACCCTTGCGTGTATTCAAATTCTCCCCTTTTTCTCCCCACCCCTTTCTCTCAATGGCAGGTAATGTAATATATATTAAATATGTTAAAATATAAAACATGAATAATTTTCATCATTCAACCTAGCATTCCAAATTTTTTCCCATCCTTCCGTCCCCTCTCTCCTAGAAGACAAGTCATCCAGTATAGGTTAAACCTGTGTAATTCTTCTATACATGTTTCTAGTTATCATGCTGCACACACACACACACACAAATCAGATCAAAAAGGAAAAAAAAATGGGAAAAAAAGAAAATAAAAGCAAACAATAAAAAAAGATTGAAAATACTATGTTGTGATTCACACTCAGTTCCCACAGTCCTCTCTCTGAGTGTAGATGGCTCTCTTCATCACAAGGTCATTGGAACTGGTATCAATCCCCTCATTGTTAGAAAGACTAATGTTCATCAGAATTGATCATTGTATAATATTGATGTTGCCTTATACAATGATCTCTTGGTTCTGTTCATTTCACTCAGCATCAGTTCATGCAAGTCTCTCCAGGACTCTCTGAAGTCATCCTGTTGGTTGTTTCTTACAGAATAATAATATTCAATGACATTCATATACCATAGTTTACTCAGCCATTCTCCAACTGATGGGCATCCATTCAGTTTCCAGTTTCTTGCCACTACAAAAAAAGGCTGCCACAAACATTTTTGCACAAGTGTGTCCGTTTCCCTCCTTTAAGATCCTTTTGGGATATAGTCCCAGTAGAAACATTTCTGGATCAAAGGGTATGCATAGTTTTATAACTTTTTGAGCATAGTTCCAAATTGCTCTCCAGAATGGTTGGATCCATTCACAGTTCCACCAACAATGTATCAGTGTCCCAGTTTTCCCACATCCTTTCCAACAGTCATCATTATCTTTTCCTGTCCTCTTAGCCAATCTGAGAGGTATGTTGTGGTACAGCAGAGTTGTCTTAATCTGCAATTGACTGATCAGTAGTGATTAAGAGTACCCTTTTCATGTGACTAGAAATGGTTTTTAATATCCTCATCTGAAAATTATCTCTTCTTATCCTTTGGCCACTTATCAATTGCAAAAAAATGGCTTGAGTTCTTATAAAATTGAGTCAATTTTCTATGTGTTTTAGAAATGAGGCCTTTAGCAGAACCTTTAAATGTAAAAATGTTTCCCTAATTTATTGTTTATGTTCTGATCTTGTCTACATTAGCTTTGTTTGTATAAAACCTTTTTAACTTAATGCAATCAAAATTATCTATTTGGTGTTCAATTAAGAGTTCCAATTCTTCTTTAGACACAAATTCCTTCCTTCTTCATAGATATAAGAAGTAAACTATCCTTTACCTCTCAGACCTGTGGAGATGGAATAAATTTATGTCCAAAGAAGATCTGGAACTCCTAATTGAACACCAGATAGATAATTTTGATTATATTAAGTTAAAAAGTTTCTGTACAAACAAAACTAATGCAGACAAGATTAGGAAGGAAGCATCAAATTGGGAAATCATCTTTACATCTAGGGGTTCTGATAAAGGTCTCATCTCTAAGATATATAGAGAATTGTCTCATATTTATAAGAATTCAAGCCATTCTCCAATTGATAAATGGTCAAAGGATATGAACAGACAATTTTCAGATGATAAAATTAAAACTATTTATAGTCACATGAAAAGATACTCCAAATCACTATTGATCAGAGAAATGCAAATTAAGGTACCACTACACACCTGTCAGATTAGCTAAAATGACAGGAAAGGATAATGACAGGTGTTGGAGGGGATGTGGGAAGACTGGGACACTGATGCATTGTTGGTGGAACTGTGAACGGATCCAACCATTCTGGAGAGCAATTTGGAGCTATGCTCAAAAAGTTGTCAAACTGTGCATACCCTTTGACCCAGCAGTGTTTTTATTGGGCTTATATCCCAAAGAAATCATAAAAGAAGGAAAGGGCCCCACATGTGCAAGAATGTTTGTGGCAGCTCTTTTTGTAGTGGCTAGAAACTGGAAACTGAATGGATGCCCATCAATTGGAGAATGGCTGAATAAAGTATGGTATATGAATGTTATGGAATATTATTGTTCTGTGAGAAACGACCAGCAGGACGATTTCAGAGAGCCTTGGGGAGACTTGCATGAACTGATGCTGAGTGAAGTGAGCAGAACCAGGAGATCATTATTCATGGCAGCAACAATACTATATGATTATCAATTCTGATGGACATGACTCTCTTCAACAATGAAATGCTTCAAACCAGTTCCAATTGTTCAGTGAAGAAAGTCATATACACCCAGAGAGAGGGATGTGAAATGTGGACCACAACATATCATTTTCATGCTCTCTATTGATGCTTGCTTGCATTGTATTTCCTTTATCTGATTATTCTTTCTTGTAGATACGATTTCTCCTGCACAAAAATGATGTGTGGAAATAAGTATACATATATTTGATTTCTTAAGTATTTTAACATAATCAACATGTAGTGGATATCCTGCCATCTAGGGGAGGGGTGGGGCATAGGGGGGAAAATTTGTAACAGAAAGCTTTGTAAGGGTTAATGTTGAAGAATTCCCATACATATGTTTTGCAAATAAAAAGTATTAATAAAAAACTAAACTGTCCTATATTCTTCTATATTGCTATTATTTATAATATCATTCTTTATGTCTAAGTCATGAACTCATTTTGACCTTATCTTGGTATTTGATTTTATGTGTGGGTCAATGCCTAGTTTCTTCCATACTAGTTTTCAATTTTCCCAGCAGTTCTTGTCAAATAGTGAGTTCTTATCCCAAAATCCAGGGTCTTTGTGTTTGTCAAACACTAGATTGCTACAGTTATTAACTATTTTATTCCGTAATCCTAACCCATTCCACTGATTGAGTACTCTATTTCTTAGCCTTAGTTCTTATCCTAACAGATAGGATCTGAAATAGCCAGGAAAAGAAACCGAAAAAGATAGTTCTGGCACAGCTGGAGCACCTTCACTGGCAATTTTTTTTTTTCCTTAGTTCCCTTAAAATTCCTGGCCTTTTGTTCTTCCAAATGAACTTTGCTTCTATTTTTTCTAGATCTGTAAAATGATTTCTTGGGAGTGTGATTGGTATGGCACTAAATAAGTAAATTTATTTAGGTAGTATTGTCATTTATATTATATTCACTTGGGCTACCCATGAGCACTTGATATTTTTCCAAGTGATTACGTCTGACTTTATTTGTGTGGAAAGTGTTTTCTAGTTTAGTTTGTATATTTCCTGACTTTCCCTTGGCAAATATATTCCCAAATATTTTATACTATTGGCAGTTATTTTGAATGGAATTTCTTTTTGTTATCTCTTGCTGCTGAACTTTATTGGTAACATATAAAAATTCTGATTATTTCTGTGGATTTATTTTGTATCCTGCAATTTTGCTAAAATTGTTTGTTATTTCTAGTATTTTTTTTAGTTGATTCTCTAGGGTTCTCTAAGTATATCATCATATCTTCTGCAGAGAGTGATACTTTGGTTTCCTCATTCTATATTCTAATTCCTTTAATCTCTTTTTCTTCTCTTATTGCCAAAAATTCTAATACAATATTAAATAGTAATATTGATAGTGGGCAACCTTGTTTTACTCCTGCTCTTACTGGGAATGGTTCTAGTTTGTCCCCATTACATATCATGCTTGCTGATGGTTTAAAATTGATGCTACTGATCATTTTAAGGAAATGTACATTTATCTCTATCCTTTCTAGTGCTTTTAATAGGAATGGGGGTTGGATGTTGTCAAATGCTTTTTCTGCATCTATTGAGATAATCATATGATTTGTTAGTTTGGTTACTGATATAATCAATTATGCTATTACTTTTCCTAATACTGAACCAGCCCCACACTTCTGGCATAAATCCTACTTGGTCATAATATTTTATCCAGGGGATGACTGTCTAATCTCATTGCTAATTTTTTTTTTAGATTTTTGCATCAATGTTCATTAGTTAAATTGGTTTATAATTTTCATTCTCTGTTTTTACCCTACTTGGTTTAGCTATCAGCACCATATCTGCATCATAAAAGTAATTTGGTAGGACTTTTTCTTTCCCTATTTTTTTCAAATAGTTTATATAGTATTGGAATTAATTGTTCTTTGAATATTTGGTAGAATTCACATGTAAGTCCATCTGGTCCTGGAGATTTTTTCTTAGGGAGTTGATTAATAGCTTCTCCTATTTCTTTTTCTAAAATGGGACTATTTAAGTGATTTATTTCCTTTTCTGTCAACCTGGGCAAGCTAAATATTTGTAGATATTGCTCTATTTCATCTAGATTATCAAATTTATTGGCATATAGGTAGTTCTGAGAGGGCAAGGTTGCGATTCCCCCACTAGTATAGTTTTGCTGTCTATTTCTTCTTGCATCTCTCTTAACTTCTTCTCTAAGAATTTCCATGCTATACCACTTGGTATATATGTGTTTAGTATTGATATTGCTTCATTATCTATGGTACCCCTTAGTAAAATATAGGTTTTTTTTCCTTATCTCTTTTAATTATATATATTTTTGTTTTCACTTGATCAGAGCTCAGGATTGCTACCCCTGCTTTTTTTTTTTTTTTT